>VZTA01023754.1:212070-241679 GCA_013398855.1 Mohoua ochrocephala | reverse complement strand
TTTTTCTTTTTTTGTCAGCTTGCTAATGAAGCTGTTGTTATTCCTGGGAAAGGAGAAGGCAACACGCGGTGAGGGAGGCGTGCACACGGATAACTCCCTTTCCAATTTGTTTTCCCCTGAAGAAAATGGAAAATATCTCCGGCGAAGGAATTGGCCAGCAGCTCTCTCTGGATCCTCCGCTCCCGTCCTCGCCCCGTGGGGCTCTGATGGCGGCAGGGCTCCGGGGTGAGCCTCTTCAGCCCCAGGCCAACCCGCAGCACCCTCCAGCACCTTCTGTCTGAGCATTTTCAAAGGGCTGCACAAACACTAATTAATTACCCGTGCTCCGTATCTGTGCAAACGGGAACCCGGGGATCCATTTTACAGATGGGGAACTGCTTGCACGAGGAGACCCAGTGAGTCACCGTAGCCGAGACAGAAATTAAAATACCAATTTTCTCATCTTTAAATATACAACCCATTGTCCACTCTACCATTCCAAGGGAAGGGGACAGACAGGCTGAGGGAGAAATTATTTCCCGTCTCGCATTCAGCCTAGAGACACAAAAAGCCTAACAGAGGCATAACAGGCAGCTCCCCTCACATTCACGCCCGTTTGCACGGAGTCTTTTACCCTCAAATGCTTCACACAGTCAAAACAACACCAAGAAAGAATTAAAAATCATTAGGAGGAGAGGAAAACTAATTTGAAAAATATGGGAACGCTCATAGCTGCTCAGCTGAGCTTTTAACCAGCTGAAGAGCCAGTTTGGTAGAGAGAAAGGAGAGGGATGTCCCTGGTGTTAGGAACTACAAAGGAGGAGACTCCAGCATCAATACAGGCCAGAGTGCGGGAGACAGAGACAGAAGACAAATATTCACGGGAGCCGTGGGGGTGAGGTGGGGTGGGGTGGTGTCACGGAGATAGATGGGGACCAGATTTTCCAGGGCAACTGAAGATGCAGACAGGCACCTGGCAGGATTTTCAAAAGCAACCGAGCAAGATAGGTACCTAAATCCCACCGATTTCAGTGGATGGGAGGATGTCTAACCTGCTTATGCTCTTTTGAAAATCCTATTAAGTGCCAGCTGCATGTTTAGGAACCCAAACACATTTGAAAATTTATTGCAAGGCTCCAGGATGGATAAATTTTAAGAGCAAAGTGTTGTCGTGTTGATGTCAAGAATTAGAAAAACAAAGCCAGATTCCTTCTCTGTCCAAAAAGAGATCTGGTGGTTAGGAAATAAGAGAATACTTCTTTCTATTTAAAGACATAATTTTGCATCTTAGCATTTAGCCTTCCTCACTTCTAGCTCCTCTTTGTCTTTCGTAATAAACCAACTGGAGTGAGCAGGGGTTTCAGGCAGGAAACGAGTGACGCTGCCAGGCTCCTGACACAAGTGTGCTCGTGGCAGCGCTGGGGGGGGACACAGATGGGTGCAGGGGGGGACAGGTACTGCTGGGCTATGCAGCGAGGCAGCAGGGCTGGGGGGAACGCTGCTGGGACAGCGATGCGTCGCTGCAAATGCGGGGAGGCAGGAGACAACAGGCAGGCATCCGGGAACAGCTTTGCCATCACGCTCAAATGCAAAACGAAGTGACTGAGGACACCGGGCCACGTCCCTTTACTTTCAGGGGGGGCTTTGGGGCAACTCAGATAAAGCAGTATGTCACCACGAAATAGCTGTGCATGGCAAGCACCTCGTTAAGAATTTCAGCATTGATGACGTATGGATTATTTTTTTCTCAGAATCAAGGTGGTTTTGCCAGCATGGATTTTCCTGTAAATTTTGATGCTCTCATTTATATGGTTTTGGAAATTGTTAAAAAAGGATTGTTGAGGGACTGTCAGACTTTCCCATGAGTTCGCTTTAAATATTTAGGTAGCAGCTGTCTCTTGATCACTGACAAACTTTAAAATCCACAGAGTAAAATCTCAACAAACAATTGTGTAAAGACAGAGACTTTCTGAAAGATTCTACAAAAAACCCTCACTATTTTTAAAGCATCTTGGTGCCCCCAGTTAAACTGACACAGCAAACCCATTGTGTTTTGCACCAGTTTTGTTTTGCTCTATACAGCTGTGTTTTCACAGATGCAAAACCATGTGTCTTCAGCAAAAGGTCTACTCTTCCCTTCAGATGTGACTGAAGATCAAAGGTTCAAACACAGAAATACAAGCTCCTTTTCCCTTTGGAACATGTTTTTATTTTTTGCAGTGGCTCTACACCAGAATTTCCATCTGTTGTCCTTATGCAGTGTACAGGTTAACCTTAACAGCCGGGTTTGCGGTGCTGTTATCTCAACCCAGAAGCACGGAGATGAATCATTCTCGCATGTAGGCTCTGAACATCTCACCAAGCAGCAGAAGCAGGGCTGCCTCAGACAGCCATAATTTCATGGAGGTGATGGCTCAAGGAGACTTGTTCCTTCCTTTCCAACAGAAAACTAGGAATTTCCCAAATATTATATGACTATGGTCACATTTAAAATTCTCTAGCCCTCATCTCTGTTGTAATAGAACAGTGCTATCCTTTAAATGGCAGTGTCTCAGTTTGTAACACGAGAGACTTCGGCCTACGGCGTTTGGACAGTGTCACTTGACATTTTGTCTCTGCTTCTCCATCAAGCTGGCTGGGAACAGCCTCGGAATTAATGTTTTCCTGGAATCACAGAATGGCTTGGTTCGGGAGGGACGTAAGAGATCCTAGCCGGTTGGAAAGGGACCTGCGTTGCTGCTGTTTCCGCGACTGGCAGGGAACAGTTTATCTATGCTTCACAACAGCGTGATGGTAAATAAATGAATAAATTAATAAATAGGTATATAGAAAAGTAAAGTGTTGGCGGCAGCTGCGCCCAGAAAGCAGCCCTGAGGTGCCGGCAGAAGCTCCCGGGCCCGAGCAGGCCGCGGGCCGGGCGCGGCCGCTCCGCCGGGCCGGCACTGCCATCTAGCGGCGCCCCGGGCCCCGCCGGGCCCGCCCCGCGGACACCCCCCGCTTCCCAGCCTGCCGAACAACCACGAGCTGCGGGAAGACAGCCCCGAAGCCGCAGGTGAGGTGCGGGACAGGGTCCGTGCCCCGTCCGGAGTGAGCCCACCCCCGGAGAGGAGCCGGAGCAGCCCCCGGCTGCCTCTCGCCACCGCACATCTGCGCAGGTGTTTATGGCGCTGCCATGTCCTAATTCACACTGTTCCAGGTGTGGGGCGCACACGCGAGCCAAAAGAGGGGCCGGCTCCGCAGCTGCCACCACGGAGGTCACTGGGGCAGGCGATGGCAGTCGCGGCCCCGCCGTGCTCCCGGCAGCACTCGTGCCGTCAGGAGAAGCCACAGCTGGCATCGCCCAGGCGTGGGGGTTTATCCACGCGATGCGTGTGCCACCTTCGGACTGCTGCGCGCAGAGGATCGCCTGAACCCCGCTGTACACACCGGGCAGCTGGGTTGCCTGGCACCTACAACAAGCTGGGTAAATCCTTGACCCCATGTAAAGCAAAGGCAGTGCCATGATTTCACCCATTGCAGAGACTCCTCGCGAGATGGAAATGTCAGGGGCGAGCTGGTGTTGGGCCCCACTCCTGAAAAACAGGGCTGGTGGGGGGCACAGCCCAGCGCCTCTCTGGGCATGAGGCAAAGGACGACCGTGGCATCACACCAGCCCACACCAGCTATTCCTTGTGGAACTCCAGTCACGCTCCTTGGGCAGCCCGCTGGGAGGTGGACCAGCTGAGCCCATCGTCAGAGGTGGACCCCAGTTCCATTTGCAGCTTCGGCAGTTAGGATTGTTACCAGAGGATAGATGCCCCTGCCCACAGTGATGGGAACCTTGTCCGAAGTCCCCCTTATGCGGTGGAAGCTCTGTGATAGCGGGATGCACACCAACCCCCTCCTTCCACAGTATGCCTTCCCTGGAGCAGCCCAGCAAGTGCAAATCTGCACATTTTATGGGCCTCCATTGAAGGCGCATAAGGCTTTGGATTAGACTTGCTCAGTACTTTAATGAGTATTAAATTAGCTTTGGCAGCAGCAGAAACCCCCAAAAGCATGCTATGCAAATTACTCACTTTGAGAAAAACACACGACAATGTTGTTATTTGGAGACACCAGCACAATCGTGGAAGAATAGCTCATCAGTAACTCTTCCTTTGAAAAACATCTCCAATGGGCACAGTAGGATTTAATTTCTACTTTTTATTGGAGTAAAAAAAAAATCAACAGTCAATAGACTTTAGCATTGCCAAAGATAATTGCCAAGTACAGCTTTTGTGAAGTTCAGCCCTTCTTGTTTTCTTCTGCCTAAGTCTCTCTGTATATGCTGGACAAAGACAGTGCCATGGTTCCAGAGCAGAAAAAGAGCGGCAAGGAGTGTTTGCCAAAGAATCAGATGGACACCTGTATTTTTGTCATCAGATTTTCAAGTTTTTCTAAGTCCTTTAAAAAATATTTTTGTAAAACCCAGCATGTCTTGCCACTTGCTAACATACATCGAATCTTACAAGTCTTTCAGAAAAGAGACTGAAAAAGGCATGATCTTTTCCTACTCTGTACACCTCCAGTTGTGGTTACAAGTAACAGCCGAAGGTGGGGCAAGCAATAATTCCACATTTCACAGGGGGTATGACTTCAGCATCGTGTTTCTCCATGACTGCTGTGCAAACCAGAAGGGTACAGCCTATGTACTGCTGCTACAGAATTTCATCACCATCTTAACTGCTCCTTACGAACAACCTCCAGGAGTACTCCAAAGCCATTACTCACTAGAGCAGGTTGATTTTTTTTTTTTTTTAATTAAGAAAGAATTAATTTAAAAAACCCCAAACCCCCTGTCAAAGCTATTTTGCTATTCCAGTCAAAATTGGGAGGCAAAGAAATATAGGCACAGCCTGATCTATTGTTTTCATTTCACTGGCCCTCTATATTCAAAAAGGCAACTAGTACAAAAAGGAAAGGGGAAAATAGGAAAAAAAGGGACGAGAGAGCAAGGAAAGAAAGAAAAACAAAAGGAAAGAAACCCTTTAATTTTTCTTTAAACAACAGAAATATCAAGAGGAAAAAGGTGTCCTTTTCCAAAACCCTGCATACTTTGCTTTACATTTTTCAATCAGCTTGAATGTTATCTAAACAGGAGCTTAGCAGAGATACAGCACATCAGTCAGAGGATGAATTTGCTCTTCATGGAGACGTGTAAAAAACAAACACTTTTATTATGATGAGGTATGTGTTTCCACTGACTGAGTACCCATGTGGGGGGAAAGCCTATGCAGTTCAGCTAGGGAGAGGGAAGAGAGGAGCATGAAATGCTTTCCAGGGAGCTCTCTGCTAAGCAGAGGCCATAAAACCTCTACCAGCAGGACACCTACTGCTCTCAGTGATTGAAGGCTGCAGGCAGACGTCCTCTTCTGAACCTAACCTGGGATGGCATCAACCTGGGGTGCTTGGGATCACCCAGGGGCCGGATGCGATTGCCTCCACAGCCGTGCTGGTGGGAGGGGGCTGCATCAGCACCCCCGTGAGCCCCATTTGCGTGTATTGAACTTCTCCCAGGCAGACCTATGGGAGCCATTGCCTCTCCTGGAGTGGCAGTGAGATGGGGAGCAGTGCCACTCTCAACCAGCATGGCTGGCTCCAAAGTGCACAGATATGACCTAGCTACCAGCTGCTGTTCCAGGACATCAGTTCCAGTTAACAAGCGCGAGCTGAGCATTTTACTCCTAGGCCACACTTTCGCACAGCCCAAGCACAGTTTTGCTTACTTTCTCTGCAATAATTAAAATTGAGCTGTGAATTCCCTTTTTTTTCACACAGATTAATTTTCATTTCACTACCAATTAGTAAAGGCTCAACTTTAGGGAAACTGTTGCACAGCCTAGCACCAAATGAAATTCCTCTGTTTCTTCTAATTCAAACAGAAAGCCTGAGTGCCTCTTTGTTGTGAGAGCAACCTAGATCAGAGAAGTGACAACTCATCTTCACAAAGACAATAATGTGAGAGCCCACTATCTGAACACGAGGTTGTAATTCAACATGATTAAACAGCCTTTTTGCTGTAGAAAGATGTAAACAATTGTTACAATCCTGACACCCGAGTTTTTCCGCAGTTGCAGATTTCTCGTGTGCTAATTTGTTAGCCCAACGCGCTGGTGTTCCGATAGCAGGGGGTCTGCATTAGCAACGTTGGTCTTTTTGTTATCAAAAACCCTCAAACCTCCACATCTAGTGAGCTCTGCATCTGAGCTCTGGAGGGGGATATCAGCTTGCCTACAGCTTGAATTCATTCTTCTAAACTTCTGGAATTTGCAACCTAAGCAGACTGGAAAAACAGTAAATTTTCTCCACGAAGCCTGCAGAAAGTTTTGTTTCTCCACTAGCACAGCAACATCATTCTCCACATTCAGCTTCGCTCATGGACGTGCATCATCTACAGCAGGATCATATTGTGGCCTAAGTTGCCATATAGTTCTCATTTTCAGCTGCATGCTATTCTCCTGCAAGCAGGGACAGGAAATGCCAGGGCTACATGTCCACTTCAGGCTAAAGTTCTGAGAACTTTGCAATGGTGACAGGCAATTTCAGAGAGTGAGGTTCTTCTGCCGCAGAAAGCATCACATCACCTGCAATGGCCCTGCTGCACTTGGGCATCTCTAGTTGCAGAGATTCCCCCCATAAGAAAAATCCAGAAGAAGTGTCATAGCTCCACCAGCTATAATTCAGTGGTTGGGCAGTAAGTGGGACTCTGGCAGGCAGCAGCTCCTGAAATCTGCTCAAGGCTGCAGCAGAAAGGGGCCCTGAGGGCACTGCAATCCCTGTTTCCTTCCACTTCCTGTGGTCCTGTTTTCTGTCCCCTGCTCTTAAGAGGACAAGGCTCCTGTCTGCCTGCCCTGGCTGTGTGCTGAGGAAGGAGCATGGCAACCTCCCACCCCACGGACAGCGCCAGGTACTGACCGAGCTCTGGGAACAAAAGTGGCAGGGGCGGTGACCCCAGGCCACTCTGAGGAGACAAAACGCCTCTGCAGAGGACACCAACAGTGTATCAGTGCCTAATATCTTGGTTCCATATGCGTATTGGCCAGTGAAATATTGCAGCACTACCTTCTCATTGGCCCCCATAGCTCGGTGCTCTCCAGCTTGGAAGCCACGCTGACAAACCATGTGGGGTCCGGGATCATTTCAGGCTAAATTCTCCTCTTAGCAATCTGCAAAAACCCCACTAAAATACTTCTGCAAAGACTGTGATGTAAACTAACAGAAAGTTAGGAAATAGCCAGTTTGACTTTTCTGTGTAATCCAAATTCAGCCCTCAGGGCACACAGTTTATGGAACTCTCTTCAATAATATATTCCCGCAGAGATGTTTTATGGGACAGACCTTAATCATGACTGATAAGGAAGATTATTGTCTGTAGGAACGTGAGAGGTTTTTTACTTGTTTGTTTGTGTGTTCATTTTAAGGTTTTTTAAGGTCTTGCCCTTCCTGGTGGACACGCTGCAGAAGTGCTGCTCGCTGGCACGCAGTTACACGTTCCCTGCATCTGAGGGGGACAATCCACAGAAACCCAAGCGTGACCTTTGAGGACAGTTTTATGAGACTCAACCAAAAGCTACTTTCTTACTGTAACCAATACTTGATTAATACCAATTACTTTGATAACTAATTGGAGCAAGGATGGAAACTGGGTCTGCCCCCTACCAAGTGAATCCCTCTACCTATTCATGTAGAAAGTCATGGTTTTAACCCGTTACTGGTTAAAGCAGTGTTTTGAAAATACAGGCTTGAATAACCTCAAAAATAAGGATGAACTCATGCCATTGCTCCTTATCACTGAGTAATTTCTAAAGTAAGAGGACACTCCTGTCAACATTTTTGTTTCTGTCCTCTTCTGGAAGGGTCCTCCCTAATTAAGTCAAATTCCAAATTGTTTTTGGATGCAGGAGTTTGGTTAAGTGACTCTAATATAAAGGGCTAAGAGCTCTGAATCTTGAGTGGAACAAACCACTTTCCTGAAACCCACAGAAAGGATACTAAGTCCATGAAAATGCTGTGATTTAAGGAATGGTATTCTGCAGTACTTCCCCTTGTCTAGGTTTAGGTGATTCCCTGCTCACTTAGAAAATAACTATTTCAACCTCTTCTCAAGTATAGTGAAGTCAACTGCTGTGATGGTCTATGTGAGTCTCTTTAGAAGTTTCTACTTGGCACAGAATTAAAATTATTTGGACATTCAAAAGTAAAAGAGTGCAGGTGAAGAGAGATCTCTACTTCCTGAACTGTGAGCTGACAACGAAGCACCCAAATGTATGGGACATTCATGACTCTCATCTCCGTATGCCTTTGCTCCCTATTTGTAAAACAGAAATAATACCAGCCCTTTTTATCATGAGGGTTTTCTGAAGATAAATTAATTAATGTTTGTTAAGCATTCAGATATTTATAGCAATAAGTGCCATAGAAAAGCTCGTAAGGAAATTAACAATTCTGTCTTCACAGCGGGGTTTCAATAGTGTGCCGTAAATAAGGCCTAGGGCTACACATTGAAAAATTAGGAGAAAACAAAATATTGAATAACTGCTCATTAACTCAGCATCGTCCATCTTGTTCACTAGCTGAGGCAGGGGTCCTGTGGAAAGAACTGTGTATGATCTTGATTTTAAAAGACTGTGCTATCAAGCAAACATATCAGGGGTCTGAACTTAACTGCATCAGCTGTCTCAATTTTGACATTTCCTAACTCCTGAATATTTTACTCTCCAGTCTTAATGAAGCTGCTTTGAGCTGCTGCAAGACTTTGCCAGCTCCCCTTACAAAAGAACACTTCTAAGAATGCTGTGTGCAGGGAGATACAGAGGCTGAAAGAATGCCAGAATCATCAAAGAAAACAATGTTAATAATATCAAAAGAGAACTTCAGCAAAATTTTGCTCTACTCGTTTAAAAGGCAAGAAAATACTAATGAATCAGCTTACATTTCACAACAATAGTATGCAACCAATGGGAATTTCCAGAGGAAATGCAGTCAGAGAGAGTATTTACACACTTAAACCAGATTTGGTCATCAGCATTCAACAGTGCAGCTTTCCATGCAGTTGCTCTCTCCATATTAACATTTGGATGTGAACTGGAAATTAAGTGCCTTCACAAACATTAGGTGCTGGAAATCAAGATTACTTTAAATAAAACACTGAGAGCATTTAGAGCTTAACAATTCCTTATCTGCAAGGGCCCATGGCAAAGGTGAGTGGAATATTAAGGATACATGAAGAGCAGAGCAGGAACATCTGCCTTGGCAGGAGTGCTTCTGGGCAGCAGGAGAAGGACCGCACAAAACAGGATGGAGGGAAGTACACACAGTCATTTTCAGAGAGGGGAATTTGTGAGGACACACAGCAACAAAAATACTTGTCTGTTGCACAGAAATCACCAAGCCCTAGCTGTGACTGCAGCAGCACCTAATGTGGCCGTGGATTTATATGTGACATCATCATAGCTAAAACAAAACAAAACAAAATTTAAAATACATTGAATATGTAGCCTGGAAAAAAAAAAAAAAGAGGAAATATAATTACCAAACTAATGTATATTCACCTCTTGGCGAGGTCCAATATGTTTTTGTCAGATATTTAATCCCACAATGAAGCTTTTTGTTCAAAAAAGAAAAGGGGTAGTTTAGGAAAAAAGACAAAATAACCCCAAACCCAAGACTTAAGCAAAATCCATCAAAATGTTAAGCGCTGATTTGCATAAAAAAGATTAGGTGGGAACACAGTGTATCTTGTGAAAACAAAACAAACTCGAAAAGTAGTGCATCTAGTAACAAATTCACAGCTATGAAAAGAAGGGGCGGTGGGAAAATGGCATTTTTCATTTCTTTTTGTGCCACTTTTCATCTACATTTATTAACTAAGATTTTGTATGTTTTGGCTATTTTTTTCTTCCACCAAAAAAAGAAAGAAAAATGGTAGGGAAACCCAAACATACTTGTCATGATGGCAAAATGTTAATTCTGCTAGAAACACTTGCTTATTCTGTCTATCTTGAACATGTAAACCTGTGGGGAAAAATCTCAAGGATATTTTTAAACTGTGCACCATAAACGTTTTAAGATTTGCTTGTTGAGGAAATTTTTGCAGTCAAAAGTTTCTCTAGAGAGATTATTTACAATATTAATTTAAGGCCTTACTTTGTAATTCCTCCTCAAAGGAAAAAAAAAAAAATCCCATTGTCTTCAGAGCAAGTAAATTGATTGCTAATGATGAGATGACTGCAGTGAAGATGCAAATGACACACTTTTGCCAGGGATTGTGTTTCTTTTACACTACCTTTCCAGTATTATGCTAATTAAATACCTAATAGAATGCCTTTCAATTAATTAACATATTCTCTCATATTCCTCATTTAACAGTAGCTTTTAAAAATAATTACATATTAAACTCAAGATCCCAGGCACCTGATTCAGTGGCAGGTTGCATTGTGCTGAGCCACGCAATTTCTTGTCTACACTGACAGTCATACGAGGAGTGAGAGAACTGTGCTGTCCTTAGCTTTCTGGAGGGTTTTTTTGGTCATATGTACTTTTTGTGGTGTGTCAGCCTTTAACCAGGCTTTGAAACCCAAGGGGGAAATCCCAGACAGCCTAAAGCCAAGGGGAATTTGGCACTGCCTTCAGCCACCCTGTGATTTCATTTCCCTCATTGCCTTTTTGCTTCAGACTGCGTTGCTTTTAGCAGCACCAGACACTGCTCACAACCACCAGACCACCACAAAAGACAAAACAGCGACAGCAATGTCAAAGATTTGTCCGGCTGGACTTCGGCCTTAACTGGTGCGACCGTCCGGCTTTTATCCATCCTCGCGAGGTCAGCCCAGCGCTTTGCCGAGCCGCACCTGGGAACGCCTGCCTTCAGCAGGGGAGATGGCTGAAGGTGAGGCCCAGCACAGCATTGCCTCGGGCCGGTGGCAAACCAGCATCCCTGGCGAGCAGGTGCTGCCAGCAGAGCCCTACAGCACTCCTACAGCAGGAGCAAACCTGCCCTGCTTCGCACCCCGGCGCAGGCACGCGCGGCCCCGCGCACGCAGCCCGCTTGGTGCTCGGAACATGGACAGACTGAGGAGCATCTGTGCTGGGGGGGGATGTGGAACAAATAAGTAATTGCTGTTTTTACTAAGTAAAGCAGAAAATTACAGCATATTAACAGCCAAGCGTGTTTGTTGCCTGGGAAGAACCATTTGTGTTCCAGTTTGGGCTTTTTTACTCATCTGAAGTCTGTGCCTCGAAGCACATTAAAAAACATTTTAATTATTATTTATGAGTTTGTGTTCTCATATGGATTTAAAGTCTATAAATATTATGGGGGATGGGGAGAGAAGAAAGTAAAATAAATAAATTCAAGAAAATTTTCTGTGTTCTTAACGGTGGAATCTGGTGGTGGATGCAGCTCTGAATTAGTACTTTAGAAAACGTACAATTCTTTTTTAGAGAGCATTTATTGTATTAAAAATGTGTCCTGGTTCATCAGGAAAGTGTGTGGCTATGTGTATGTTCTCTTAGCCACATTCAGCTCTCTTCAAAAAGACATCCACCAGAATAGCACTCTTTAGGGACAGTGTTTCAGGGTTGACAAGAACATTAAACCATATTATAATTATCTCTTAATGAAAACACGGCTTTGTAGTGGAGGCAATGCACGGTCCTCAAGGCGAGTGTTATTAGGCTGTATGTGTTTTCTTGGAAGGAGATTCATGGAAAGAAAAAAGCTTTATAATTTACTGCAAGGAAAAAAAATACAGAGTACATGTCATGCATAGCAAAAGGGATTTTACAAAGAAGGCACTAAGTTGAGTGCCTCACTTATCTTCAAGAATGCTTCTACATAATAAGTGTGGGGATCGGTTTAACACAAGCTACAATATAGATATAACACACACATACAATTCTCTGTGACCATTCATATAGATAACTGCAAAAAATTGTCTGTAAAGTAAGGTAAATATAAAGCAATTGCCTCCTATGACATAAATGGGTTCTGTCTCATTCTTTGAGAGGTCACCACTGAACAGAATACATTCTTATGGCAGTGCGGATAAGAAAATCTGTTATTCTTAATGTGAATACAAGGATTTCCTAACCCATCTTCCACATTCAAAATACTGTTTTCTCAAATTAATCTGAAACTATAAAGTATGAGTTCTGAAACAGCAAGCAAAGTTACAAACTGCACCAAGAAGATTCTAACATGTTCATAAATGACAGTATTTAATATGCACATCTTACACATACTATCCACGCATGCACATTTGGATTTATTTATTCACATAAAAAAAAAAAAAAAAGAATACTATGGATTTTGAATACTTTTTCAAATGCCTGAATTATTTTTAACCAGGCATTTTCTTCTTGTTTGTGAAAATGAGATTGCAACTTTGTTTTCTTTAGCATGTTGGCAAATGGATAGATTTAAATTCCTTTAAATGGAATGAACTAGAGGAAAGAAACAAATAATGTTAACCAACAGTTATATATATCCTGGACACAGCAAACACCGACAATATTATGAAAGTCTTGGGTTAATGGAGAATTGTAAAGCTGTGGCATTTCAGTTATGTGCACGCAGGTCCAGGCACACGCAGGCATAAACACAAAAGACAACAGCCCCGCTAAACAGCTACCAAAAATATACCCAATTGGCCTAATACTAGACACAACAGCTTGAGCATTCGTAGGAAAAAAAAGTCAGAAACTCACCAAATCTTGGTTTTAAAAGCATGCTAGGTATCCAGAGAGAGAGCATTCGGAACAGTCAATTACTTTCACATTTTGTCCCAGGACTTTAAAAGTTAAAGGCATAGTTCTGCCAATTGTGAGATGCCCCATCCAGCACAGACCACCCACAACTACTGATTTTCCATCTGGTGAACAAAACAGACATCTCCCTAATTATTTTTAAAAAGGTTTTTTTTTCTAACATACTTCCTTTATTTGTCTGTGACCTGGAACTTAATGGAAAACCTGGTAGATGCCAACCTCATTTCTTGTAATGAAGCATCTTATTTTCCCTACTTTAAGCATGCTTATTTAAAAGCTATTTAACAGAAAGTTATTACCTAAGCTGATCTTTGATAGGATCTAAATTACTAAATAGTTTGAAATTAGAACAACTTTATATCGAACCCTAAATGTTCTAGTTAAATATTAACCGTTAAAAGTCCTTCCCTTAAAGCAGCATATTAAAACAGAAAGCAATGAGGTTTACAGTCTCATATGCTGGGTTCCCATATTGCCAGTGTCAAAATTTATGCCTTTTTTCAGCAATATGGTTGCCATTGCCAGCACCACACTTATAAATGCCAACTGTAATTAAAATCTGGCACCTTATACAAGCATTAAACATGCTTACAGATTTAAAAAAAAAAAAAAAATCTTTATTTTAAAATACTCTTTGCAGCATATGCAGGCTTAAAAAAAAGTTCTTCTTCTGCCAGTTTTAGAAACATCACAGGAAAAAAAAAACCCCAAGGTCCAAGTTGTCCTGAAAATCGGTCCAGAGAAACCTAAATACTGTGCTAAATTTCACAGTGGATGCATTTGAGGGAGAGATGGCAAAATCTGGATTTTCACTTGAAAAGGACTGCAAAGAAATGGCATATTTAGAAATCTGAAGCCTGGGCAGACACACAGGGCAGGTAACACACAGCCTTTATCTCAGCACCCTTTGCACTGGCGGCTACAGTTCAGTGAAGATGTAAAGCCTCCTCGCTGTCACGGTGAATGCCCAAGAGGGGCTGTGGGTCCCAGAGCCCAGTAAGGGAGACTGCAGAGAAGAACAGAGGCTGGGATGAACTTGTAGCCCGTTCCTGTTAATAGTTTTGGGGATGCAAACATGATGGTCTGGGCTTTTCATCCCTTACACACCCATCATTGCTGCAATGCTGTGCCTCCAGTAGTGAGCTCCAGGCTGGGCGGCAGTTAAGAAAAATCCTCTCCCGGGCTTGTCAACAACCTGATCAGCAGGAGGCTCCTGGAGGCTCAGGACACATACAGGGCTACCTTGGGAAATAACCTTAGGGAAAATGGGGAGCTGGGGAAACAGGCCATCATACCCAGCAAAATGTCCAGTCGTAAATTCCTTTTCTACTTCCTAGTGTGCTACTTCTAAGTTACACAGCTGTCTTGTGGACCTGCTGAAGATGAGGAACCCACGTTCACGAGAGCTTAAAATGTAAAGAAGCTACCCAGGCACACAGCGGCGAGTGCACAAATGGGGTGCTGCAGCACCCTGAGATTGCCTCGTGGTCTGGCAGCGCTGCACCAAGCACTGCTCTCTATTGCTCCAGTCATTCATCTTGGCTAAGAGGTGAGGCATCCAGCCACGCTGTCAAGCAAGTTGCTGAAGAAGGATCACTCTCAGAAACTCAGCACCACCTGGGGACTCCATTTGTGGGGGAATTGCCACACTGACTTTTAAACAGCAACTGAAAGCAGTGTTTTTTCAAAGCGAATTGATAGCAGGTCATGAACTGGCATTTACTGGAACAACTTCCAACATGACCAGTAGATGGAGAGGAGCCACGATGGCATCTGTCTCAACGATTGGGACACCATGGACCGAAGGCAGCAGGACTCAGCAGCGTCTCAAAGGCGTGATGACCGAGACACTCCATCCTGTCCTCCGTACCTCATTCTGCTGGTGCCTGAAGCAAGGTTTTTTTCTCGTGATCCTACCAGCAGAAGAGGTAATTAAATTTCATTGTGGGGTGTCCCGTGTACCAAATGTTTATGGACAAGACTGAAAAATTGTGTCCTCACGTTTTCTTGTCATCGCATTCTTGGCTGAATTTCCGAATCCTTATGTCAAGTTTGCACTGATGTTTATGTTCGCTTGTAGGTACTTCAGTTATCGATGACTCTCAGCAGAATTAAATCTTTCAAGACAGACACTTCTCTTAAAAATAAACTAAACTACCAAATGGGAAACCTTGAGTTAGATAATTAATTTGAAGCGCGTTTTCCCATGTAAAGGTTTTAGTTATTTTCTTGGAGAAAGGTTAATTCTCAGTTTGTAACCACTAAAGTATGTTGCTTTGTAACTAAATATAGCTTTTACACTAAATTTGGCACTTCTTATTGCTAGCCAGAAGGACAGAGTAGCTCTGCTGATATATATTTAAACTTTTCTATACCTCATTATACATTTTTTTCAGATTAATTTTACTGTTTTTATTAGAAAATCATGTATGGCACAATTCTTATTTACTAGTTGATCTCTTTGTGTTTACTTATGATTTATGTTTCTTTGGATGAAAACTGGAATGCAATTTAAAATGTAGCGAGACCGTTTATTGCTTGCGTAGCACTATCTGAAAGAGGCTAGACTTGTAAAAAAATCATGATTACATTTAAAAATTGATCTATTAAAATAACTCCAGTATTAGCTAGAATTAGCACCAATCTAGTATTTGGTCTTAATATCCTCCAATATTGTAGTATTAACAAATCTAATCCTCTCATAATTAGCTTTTATTCACAGATTGGTAGAGAAGAACAAGCTTTTCTGCTTCTTTCAACTCCCAATTGGTCAAGTTTGAATAAATTAGTCATTTAACTGAGCTAATTGAATATATTGAAGAAAATATTCTCTTGGTACTTGCAGAGGAGGCTATTGATCTCAAAAGCCAACACAATACTTCAAACGCTTTGAGTTTCCAGAGTTTAGATTTTGACTTTCATCAGATGAATGGTTCGATCCACAACCTGGAAGCATTGTTTCTATTTTGGTTGGGGGTGGTGGTGGTTATAGATTAAACAGATTACAGTAATTTTAGGATTTGCCATGATTTTAATAGGCATATTTTTAAGAATAAATACCCTCAGCATAAATTTTGAAAACTGTTTTTCTTATTTATTTCTTGATCACAAAGTTGTTGCCGTCTCATTGACTCAGGGTTCGGCTCTCTGTTTATCATTTAGTTCCAGAATTTTTTTTTTTTTTATGGAAGAATATGCCAGCATTACCATTACTGGTGGCAGAAAGCAGCAAGACCTACATCTCAGGTATTTAATATAAAGATACCAGGAAATAATTTTTATCAGTTGTAAACAGGCTGAAAGTGGTCTGAAGAGGAATCTGGCAGTGTCTAAAGTGGTAAAAATTTTCAATGTCTTTTTTTTACTAAACTAATTCCCTTCATGGTTGTGGAGTGAAGACATCCTGCAGACACCACTCGCCACACCGCAGACTTTGTCAGGCATTGCAACAGATCAGTCAGGCAAGGGGTGAATATTCCTGTCTCTGAAGTCAAGGCCTCCCAACATATTTGCAGTCTACAGTACCAGAAAGGCCCAAACTGTAGCTGGTTTGCCCCAGCAAGTTTATGCTTAGGTTCAAAACCACTGAATTTTGCCATTACCATTGCATAATCAATGTCATTTTATACAGTCATAGATTACAATAACAAACCTAAACTATTATGTCTGTATTTTTGTTTTGTAGATTCTGCCATTTGTTGGTTGTGTTTTCAGGTTAATATACCATTTTCCAGGCAAAAGTGGTCAAAGAAGCTGATTAAAAAATATCCAAAGGAAAAATGCCCAAAGAAATGCAGCCCTTTGAGAGCACATTCATTTTCTGGTTTATTTTGTTTAGGAAAACCAGTGCTGAGTTTCTGCGGGAAGACATGCTGCCAATGGCACGTGTCTTAGATGATGATACTGACATTAAAGACAAGGTTGACTTAACTGAGCTCTGTATCATTTCAGATATACTCAAAGGAAATCCATTGTGACTGCATAAAGACAACAGCGCACTTCAATTTTGTCTTAAAAATTACAAATCTGGAAATGCCACGTCAACTTTCACACCCTGAATGTGTGCTTGTGCAAGCACTGTGTCACTGTGGTTTTTCTTCCTTTTTTTCTTCTTTTTTTTTTAATTTCTTGTGTATAAAACATAGTTCTGTTCATTCCAAATTACTGAATCTAGACAAGATTTCCCCTACTTTAAGGTGCCCTATCAGAATGAAAAAAATGTTAGGAAATGCCACACCACTTCTTGGTACGAAATGTTCATTTCTTTCCAACATTTATCTGGCCAGATGAATGTGAAATGGGACTTGAGAGCACTCAAAAGGGAAGGAAGGAGCACTGCTCAGGTTCTGTTTGGCAGGGAAGGTATAGCATGTAGGTGGAAAGGAGCCCCTTTGATTTTTAGCCTTCGAAAGCTCAGTAGCATCAAAAGCTCTGACACCAGGCTTCCCCACCTTCAGACAGACATGATCCACTGCAACCAAACTTCTAGGCAGCCAGAGAGTTTATGTGGATCCAGCCTTGCAGACAAAAAAGAAACTTTTCCTCCTAAAATGAGACTCTTCCTCCTTAGGTAGAGAAAGGAGGACAAAGACAAATTCAACCTGTACCCTCTCTGTAGGGCACCATGGCCTTTACCCTAAGATGGGCACTGTTCAGCATGCTGTGCTTCACGTGCTGAGGAAGTGATTGGTGTAAACAGCACACGTATCAAACCATCCACAATGAAAGACACGGATGTGCTTAAAGCATGACAGAAGTACAGAAACACATGGCAAGAGAGGGACTCTCGAGCTGAAAGAGTGTTATGGATGAGAAAACACAGTTAACCAACAGCAGAAACAAAAGGGGAGGGGGAAAAAAAATCCCAGAGGAGCAGAGCCCAACATCCTGCAGCAACCCACTGAAAGAAATGGAGATTTTTGGCATCAGTCTGCCTTTTGGCTCCACCAAAATTTGGCTGACAGGCTTCCTTAGAGCATGTAGATGTACCTTTCCCAACAGCCCTGCTGGGCTGACTGGTGAGTAAAATTGCATGAAAGAGGGTGAGAGAAGAAAAATGCAGAAAGATATGAGCTTTTCTTACCCAACACCATTAACTTGCAGAACTTGATTCAAAAAAATAACTAGCGAAGATTCCTGCCAAGACAAAACTGCAATCCAAGGAAAGGATCATCCTAGGAGGAAACTGCAGAATTATGCTTTCTGATAGGTGTGATACCTGAACCAGCCAGGCTAAACTAGATACAGTGCTCTTCATCTTGAGATAACCTCTCTTGCAGCAAGCCACCGCAGGAGGTTATCCTGTAGCTCTAGAAACACCAGCGTCACAATGTGTAAGAAAACAAAGCCTCTAATTAAAAATGTCATCGCATATTTTCATTATTTATAGGTACTGTGAAACACGTATCTCAAGGAGTAAGTTAAAGTAGGGCATAGAAGGAACGTGTGCCTTTGGAAAATCGTGTACCACCTCTTCTGCACTGCTTCTGTGGGGAAGTACTGGAAAAGCTCAACCCCCTGGGTCTCGGGCAGAGCTGGCACATCAGGAGAAAACACCATCCCACGTCGAGTTGTTTAATACAATGTCACGTCTCTCTTCCCCTGAATTAAGCTAGGAAAAGACTTACTCCATGGTTTGAAATCTGGCTGGAGGAGAGAGGGAATGCAGAGCAGCAGTCCATGCCCAGAGCACTGTTTCACTGGATTGTGGCAGGTAAGTAGCAACTACAATTTGTCTATTATTCAACAGATGTTTGCTGGTTACAGTGAAACTACCAGAAAGGTCAAAAACTTGAATGTCCTTACAAATTAAACTGCCTTCTCAAACTCATGATTATTATTTATCTGCTCTAGGTTGAGAGAGGACTATGTGGAAAAAATCTTGGCTCTCCATTGCCACTGAAGCAGTGCCAAGAGCAGAAAAACCTCAGGCTGCAGAGGGGGTGCCCAACTGCAAACTTTTACAAGCCCTAAAAACTTACACTGTACATGAAGTTTCAAAAACTGAAGACGAATTACATGTTTTGTTTTGCACAATGCTTGTTTGAATTATATCTACTTCTAACACTACTTTAAAGCCCTTTTCGTAAAGTTACTGTTGTTCTCACCACACAGCACACCAAGAATTATTAAAATGTGAGTAAGTCCTGTTTGTTGTTTGACGTGATTTATCTATTTATCTAAGCCCATGTGTTCCCCAGGAGGAATGGCAACACATTAGTTCCCTCCTGCCCAAGCAAAATAGAAACACTTTGTATTACATTACATTATATCATAAACTTTGGTAACCGGTATTTCCCTTCACGAAAAACCACACATGTTGCCCTCTGCCTTTAGCAGGCACACATGGGTTCCAACTGGCTGCCATTAAGTTTCAGGTTTTAAAACCTGCAAACAAACATACGGTAGAAGTTAAAATTATGCACTGCTGCTAAATTTGCTGTTGTGTACTGCAGGAGGATGGTCTGAAACAACCGTGTTAACAGTTCAACATTTAAACAAAAATAAACAAACTAATTAAAAAAAAAAAAAAAGGAGGGGGATGATTTTGAGTTTGTATTTTCTATCGGCTGCATCTCATTTATCCTCACTCAACTATCTGTCCGTATTAAGAACACAACCAGCCAAGACTTTAAGTGAATAGGATCAGCGAGATAAATTTTGGGACACAAAGTAATGGGAGCCTTTTATTTCTGTTCCAAGCAGTAAAGCTGTTGCAGGGTGAGGCAGGAGCAGGCAGCAAAGCGAGGGGGTGTGAAGGGGACTGGCCATTAACTTATCAGTTCCAGGCCTTGGCTTTCTAATTGACAACCTCAGGGCTACTTTCATCACTTGTCGACTTCAAACCCGCACTCAATTTTTCCTTTAGATAATGATGCAACTATAACATAACGGTGTTTCTGACATATTGCAGCATGTAGCAGTAGGAAGATTTCCTCAGTAGCTTAGTTTAACAGGAAAGTAAAAAAAAACTCCAACTGTTAAATGGTTTTCACATCTATCAACTTCTCAAAAAAAAAAACCAGTTAGTAAGAAAACGGATTTTATACTTCCAGCATGCCGAAGTCACTGTTTCGTGCTGACCTGACCCAAAGCACCTTCAGTGCTTTAGTATCACTAGAGATTTAACAAAACAAGTGAATGGTTAAGGCAATAAGCCCACAAAACATGCATTCATATATATAACGCCTAAATAAAGGAACCCACAGAACTTAGAAATGTACTACAAGGTAGAGAACTTGAACAATAAATACTCCAAAAATGTCATAAAAATATATATACTGACGACATGCCATCTAGAAACCTTATGCTCTTCACAAAGGAAATACAGAAATAACAGGAATGCTGCCACGGACACATCCCTAAAGAGACAGAAAAATGTGACTCCTGCTCCCCCCCGAACTCTGAGTGGTAGCTGAAGGCAGCCAAGCCATTTGCACAGAGTAAGGTCCTCCGGTAAGTATATTCATCACATTTGGATCATAAATTTAAAAAATACTGAATTTTGTCAAGAAACAGCATGTCCACAGGCAGCAAAGCACCTGGCTCTAACATAAACAGTCACATAACTGCCTTTTAATAGTGGATATAAAGGCTTGAGTCCTGCAGTGGGCTCTGCAAAGGCCTGGGGTCACACTGAGCTCAGTGCAGTGTCTGGGGCCCTGAGCACGTCAATCCAGGCAACAAAAGCAGCGTCAGAAAATGGGACAATACGGATGTGCTTCCGAAGCGCAGCCATTCCGCCGGCTCCTATGTGATGCACGTGAGGAGGGATGACAGGCTGGATGGATACCACACTGCACAGCCAGGTGCTGCTGGAGTTGCTGTGCATAAGCAGGCAGGTATGGAACTAATCCAGATTAACAAAGCAAAGACGCTGCAGGCAGAGTCGATGTGCAGTCAGCCCTTGTCTCCGCTGGCATCTGGGCTCCGATGGTGCAAACGGGCACCCAGGTAACTCCAGTCACAGGACATTAATGTGGCCATGAATTCCTAAGGCTTACGCTGGCCTGACTGGAAGAGTTCAGCCCCAGCCATTTGAGATTAAGGATATGGATGCTTCACTCCAGGGAGCAATTGCTACATTTTGTTCAGAAACTTTAAAACAATGGCTCCAGCTCTTATTTGAGGATTAACAGGGGAGCAGGTAAGGAAAGCAGTACCTGCTCTGAGAAAAAACACTGGGTTCAGTGCTTCCTTGGGCTGCCTTTCAGGCTTTCTAAGCCCATAAAGCTGCAGCATATTGTGAATTTTGCAGATTACACTGCCTGTTCAGAGTTTTGTAACAATAGCACATCACCGTATCACCCCCTTTCAAGTGTTGTGCATGCTGCTACTCTTTCTCAAGCAATAAGGAGGCAAGAGCTCTCCCTGCAAAATGCCTGGCCCACATCATGGGCAAAGGTCACCAGTTGCAAATTATTATTAAAAAGTCAGGACAAACTTATTTTATAGCCAAATTAACAGCTCAGCAAAACAGTGGGCTGTAACAGGGAAGATAGTAAGTCCAACAGCTGGGCAGTTCAACTGCTAAGGTTTTTACTGGGATCGTTGCCCGGGATGTTTTGGGGTTGTTTTGGACAAAGGAGATATCAACACAAGAAGTGTGAAAACTCAAGTTATTACATGAAATATTAGAGGCAGGTGTTTTTCCATTTTTTTAAAAACCAAATCCCCACCACCTTTGCAATTTTGCCACTCCAAGGCTGCAACCAGCAGTACAAACCGGTTCCCTTTCAGGGTTTGGAGCATGGGTTTTACAAGCCTGTTTTGCCTTCCTGCAGGCACTTTGAGCTTATAAATGGCACCTTTCAGTGTCCTGAATTATGAAGGGCAGCTAGTCCTGAATTCTCCTGTCGCTTAATGATCTCACATAAAATGAGGTCCACAAAACTTTTACTGCCGCTGCAGTTCAAATTCGCAGGTGAAGAACCACCAGGGAAAGGATGTGGACATCTTTTGCTTTCCTAATTTTCCAGGTGCAAGAAAGTTTCCCACTTGGACTCGAACAATTAGTTACTCTCAAAGTGAAGCCTGATCTAAATAAAAAGACTTCAGTATGTTCCCCTGATAAGCACTGGGAAAATCCAGGGGGAAACCACTTGAGAACAACGCACACTAGTATCAAATTTAGTTTAAAAAAAAATAGGTTAGAAAGACCCTATCTGAGTATTTATTAGTCTTTTTTTTTGCACCTAATATTTTTCACTTATCACAACTAAGTATATCTGACACTCAAGGATTATAGATAATATTTAATTAAAACATTGATTGGTTCTGCCCTTATTCTGGTAACAATATCCAATGTTTGGAAAACATACTGCACCTTAGCGGTATGAACAAAAAGTCAAAAGAAAGTCTTTCCAAAAAAAGAAAGGATTTTGTTTGTTACAAATTACTTCTGCATTTATATAAAGGTTTAATGATTCATGGCATGCCAAATACAGTGCTAATGAGCTTTGAGTTGTGTTTTTCATTTTTGTTAGAATTTTTTTCCTGCTAAAAACAATTACTAGAGGCCATTCAAATGCCACTGCATAAACCAGGAAACCTAGTAAAACTGCAGGTAAAATTGGTATTTTGTTTCAAGTGTGGCTCAGGAGTCCAATTCACTTGTTGGTGAGCTGCATATTTCAAATAGCACCTACAACTCCTTCAAAAATGGAAGCCAGGCAAGATGCTTTTAAAAAACACATTTACAACATTCATTAATGAAAAACAAAAATTAAAGAGTGTAAGCTTACCATTTAATTCCTGCCTTCCGAGGATGAACATCTTAGCCTTTCTGCTTTCTTCTCCATTTTCCAATGAAAGGTAGATAAACGAGCAGAAATATAAGTTCTTAATTCTCAGCACCTCTTAGAGGACACACGTGCCCATAGGAGCTTAAAAACCTTCCTGGGGAGCATTATTAATCTTGCTGCTAACAGCACAGAATTTTTAAAGCCTGTTAAAACACCGTCTAGTCATAGACATGCAAGTCTTGCTTTTTAGTGACCTGGTTTCAAGAAACAAACAAAAAGTCAGTGGAAATTATGCCAAATTAACTTTCATCATTCAGTTACACGGATCACTGCCCACCCCAGCCACTAACCGGATAGCAAACATCGTCCTTCTACAACAAACCTTGCCATCTACCCCGTGGAATAGTTTTGAGTTGGAAGGGACCTTTAAAAGTCAGCTAGTCCAACCCCCTGCCATGGCCAGGGACATCTACTACTAGATCATATTCAGTCCGATGGAAACCCTACTTTGACCTTGCTTCGTCCTTGACCTTGCTCCTCCACCTCTGCCTTTGGACCTAGGAATATTTTCAGAAATCTGAAAAGAATTTCAACTGCCTTCCTCCCAAGGTGTAGCACTCCTGCCTGGTGCAACCAAGCTGCTGCCCATTTACACCACCGCAAGTCAAGCTACTATTAATGCCTTGGACTTCGGTCTTCCAAGTAACATGTGCATTACTCCAAAGGCTTTCAGACGACTTTTTAACTGAAAACATCCAGGATGTTGGGGGTTTTAACAAATCATCATAGCTATTGCCCACCAGCTGATAAGGCTGAAGTTAATGAACGTTGCCAGGAAATAGCAATACAGCTGTGATGAGCTAGTCTTGTCAGGCCCATATTCAATATTTCCCCTTCTTTCCTTGAAGAGCATTTCACCAACTTAACAAAAACCATTGAAACAAACACAACCCCCCGACCCAAAAGACTTGAGCGACCGAAAGATATTCACACTAACCAACCCTGCTCTCCAGCTCACCCCTCCGCAAAATCCCACTGACAATATCAAGAGTGGGGAATCAAACCCCTTTATTACCGAGTCCACAGCAGATAAAGCAGCAATTGTGCTTATACAGTACTGGAAGTGTAGCTACAACATAGCGTGACAGCTTGTTAGTGTTGAAAATATATAAGCTCTTTGTAATTGTGCCTTTGGAATGCCATCTGTCTTGAATTAACGTCCACCTGGGATCATGTTTCGATGACCAATATGGACAGATTACTGGAACTTTAAAACCTCGCTTTCTTTGTAATTGACATTTAAACTGTTTGAAGTTTCTCATTAAGTCCTTTTTTACAAATTAGGTGCAGATGTATAAAGCTAAATGTACAGTACTAAGGGAAATTAGGTCACCTGAATGCTCAATAATAAAATGTATCAACTGTTTAAGTGCAATGAGTACATTAAAATTTAGAGATCAACTTTATGCCCCAAATTCTTCAAAGTTGCATCGTTCCCCTTTCATTGCTGCAGAGCCCCTGATGCCAACCACTTTTAATTAAAAAGGCAGAGAAGAAGGCGGGTTTGGCTGCGCAGCCATTGACAAGCAGACAGCCCTGTCCCACAAAGAGCTAGAGAAGGCAGGGCAAGCAGCCACAGAGATGCCCGTTTCACAGGGACAGGCAAATCCTATTTACACCAACGATGCCGGGAGATTTAAAGGGCACAGGGAGACTTGAGAAGTAAATATAGGTCTGACGAGAAAATAAGGGAAAATATAGGAAGGAGACTTGTTCAGCATCCTGGAGCTAAGTAACCACAAGCTGACCTCCAGACCCACTTGCAGTCGAAGTTCTGCAGACCTGCTGTGCTCCTCAGCCTTGTGGGGCGGAAGAGGGAAGTGCAAAAAGGGCAGTGGCTGGAGAAACACCTCCATGCGCAGCCCGGCTGACAAAATAAGGGCAAATTGAGTATTTCCCCTTTCCAAACAAGGAGGTTCAGAACTCAGGGAGATGTGAGAAAGGGATCCAGGAGAAACCACCACCAGAAGCTCACGTGATGTGCAGAGGACAGGAGGAGATATGTGGGGGTTCATCGGCAGAAATTCTACAAAGCTCTTGGCATCAAGGGGCTTTTACCTGCCAGAACAGCTCTTAAGACAAGAGACTTCAAGTACAGCAGCCCAATCTCCCCAACAGGTATGAAAACTCCAGGGACCCCATTCACCCAGCCTTTATGAGTAGCCAAGAAATACTGCACAAGTGTGTGAAAGCTCAATGATGGAAGGCACTGAGCACCCACAAAGGGAACACACACCCTCCTTTTCCATGCAGGGCCACCGAGCAGGGGTGGCATTGGGCCTCAGGATGCCATCCTGCAGTTGGCAGTGCTTAAACTCAACACAGTCACACACATAGGTTTGGTGGAAGGTCCATTAACCTTCTCTCCTGGAGAAAGGTCTCCCACTCTAAGTTGGGACACCATCTACATAAAATTCATAAATTCAAATCCTTTTGGCACTGCAGCTAGCACACTGGCTCTGGAAATGATGCCAGGATGCATACCCTGGCTTTCTGCTTCTAAGTGGGATGGAAGAAGCAGTCTTCTCTTAAAAGCTGGGAAACAAGACCAATACACTGTCAACCAGATCTCTTTTTGTCTGCTTAGACTACATTCGTGTGCTTAGACTACTCTTAAGCAGAGTGTCTTCGGTACCGCTACTTACTACAATCATTTAAAAAAGCTTTTCCGCTCACATCCCCTTATAACCCTGTTCTGGTGAGCTACTAAAACTCTTGGCAAAAGAAGTGTAAACTTTTAACTGGATACGTCTCTGCTGCTTCTGATAAACACCCAAGCAACTTTGCCGTGAAATTGTCCGTGCTTCTGGTTGCAAAATGAACAGCAGGCCCCATCTGGTATCAGAAGAGGAGATTCGGGTTTCCTCATCCACAGGCTCTTTCTCCAGTGCTCATACACACCTTCAGTTCAAGGAGGAATTCAGACAAAAATTGCGTATTTTTAAAAGAAATAAAAATTGAACCAGCCGTATGTAAACAGACCCCAACACCTGAGAGAGAGTAAAACCTGACCAATATAATACAGCAAGATAAGAACATTTTCCAGGAGAGGACAGCCCAATTCATTTGCAAAAGGAATGAGACAGAGGAGTAACTCATTTGCCATGCATGTCGAACAAGAAAGGCTTCTAAGGAAGATGTATTTGTACCGAGCTCTGTTTTGCTCACACATTTCACAAATACTGGCTTTCATTTGGGTAATGAGTTTGCAAAGGCAGGTACAGGACCACACCACAGGACTGTCCAGAACAGCGCAAGCTTTAAGCAGACCAGTTGAGGGGCCAGTGGTGATTAGCTGGACACGCTCAGCTTTGCACCCTGCTTCTCATTAGCATTAATTATCCGTCATCGTACCTCTGCCGCTGCCAGGATGAAAACTGGCTCGGGCAGTAGTTTCGCAGTCCTTAATGCCGACTGTGGAGTTGCCAGAGTGCACAACAGGGAGCTTATATTGGCCCCGTGTCTTTCTGCGAAGGGCAGAGGAGAGCAGAGACCTGGTTCAGCAGAGAGCTGGAGCAGAGTGCACAGGTAACACATCCTTCGCTGTAAGACCTCTCAATGTAACTTTAACCTGACAAAAATGTTTTGAGTGAATTTGAAACAGCAGAGCTAAGGCTCAGTTTTGTAACGTGCTTCACCTGGCCTAGCAGTGATGGCTGATGGAAGGCCCCACCCTACACATGCCCTCACACCCAGCCCAGCGATGCAAGGCAGACCAATGCTGGTTGCAAGGTAGACTGAGGCTCTATCAGGTCCATCCCCAGAGACAGGATCACAGTGCCAGGGACTTGATTAGTGGTGTTCAGGGTGTCCCCTCCCTCCCCAATGTGAGCTATCAGGTTCTCACCTCACTAGCAACACGACAATATTAGTTTAGATGAACCAAAGTGACCTTGTAGAAAAGCAGACTCTGCACATACGACTCAACAATTCTGCCAGATAAAGTGTTTTTATCACTAGAAAGTCACACTTTCAAATAATTTTCACCCCGAGGCCATAATCTCAAAAGACACACTTAAAAATGTGTAGAACATAAAATGAGTGATTTTTTTTGATAGAGGTTAAGGAAAGAAATCCCTCACAGACATAACACTTTATTGATATTCTTGGTCACAGCTCTACACACGCCGAACAGGATCAGCTACCGGTAAGGACCACGATTCATGTCTTTCCATTTAAACCCTGCAACAAAGAATAAAACTATTTCACAACTAACAAAGGGGAACCCTTTAATTTGCTAGAACAATTTCAGCTCCCATTGCATTAGCACCCTCCAGTGTCCAACACATGAAAAACAACATCTTCACTAATTTACCAAGCAGACACAAACTTGCAGCATGAAACTCAAGACACAGCAGTGGTGGATTCCTGGGAGGCAACTGGTGATGGGAGAAGAAACTCCCAATACTAGGAATTTTAAATGACATAGGCACAGTCTCTGAAGATCTGACACAGAGTTATTACTCTTCTCAGGTTCCTTTGTTCCTAGCAGGCATGCTGGCGTCTGCCCCTTTGGCACGACGAGTTCTACGTGCGCACACTGTATATTCCGCACTCTGCGGCGTTCCACTGAGATGTGGATGCTGCCTTTGACTGATTCAGTACAGGCACATGGGTATGGATCTGCCTGGAATATGCCATGTAAATGAATGCACGTAGAAACACCCTCTCGTACGTGGGTGAGGCAGACGCGCGCTTGGCTCGCTGAGGGCAAACGGGTGACCGCGCTTACACGTGCAATGCTCTTCTCTTACGGCATAATCGCCGAGCAGAGAGAGAACAACAGAAAAAACAGCTGCGTTTGTTACTTAAAAACAGCTGGATGAAGGGGTTTTTTAACTTCTTCCAACAAGACAAAAACCTTTCCCAGGCAGGGAAAGCCCAGTAGGCTCTGGAACACGGCAAATAAGAAAAACCAGCTCTGGGTACCTGCCTGATAATGACACAAATACTTGGTCCACCTTTTCTGGGCAGCACTGCTTCTCTCCAGCTTCACAGGGGCAGCAGCATGCACACGAAGAGAGGATGGCAGCAGCTGGAAAGGCAGCCACACCGCATCAGAGGTCCCTGCTGTAATTAGGGCCCCAGCCTGACAGCATGGCAGAGAGCTCTGTGGGACACAGGCACCACAGGCCGGACCCAGTGGCACCTGCCAATTCCTGCTAAAGACCAGGAAGCTGCTAATTAAATCCAACCAACACGTTCATTGATTGTTGACATTTGAAGTCATCCCTGTATTTTCCCTCCTTGCTGCACACAGCCCCGCCGCTGCCTAGCTCAAAGGTGAGCAGGGACTCCTCATGCCTCATCCTGCTCTGGTCTCTGACTGCTTGGATGCCCAAAATTCTGCCGTCTCTACCTGCCCAGTGGTCTCTTGGGCTCCACAGCAGCACTGACGACAAGGGGCAGGCAAATCCCACCACGGAGAGGCCATCACATCTTCTGGTAGTCAAGCACGGGCGCCGTGATGCCTGGCAGCCATGTCCCAACCCACGGCAGCACCAGCCAAGGAAGCCCCGTCCGAGCCACGGCTGGAAGAGGGGAGCCTCACCATGGGCATGCAGTCAGCCTCCTCTCCCAGCCTTGAACAGGTGCTGCGCACACATAAATGTCATCACCCGACTGCCCTCACACTGTGTAGACTCCTCTTCCCCCCACAGTATGAATATTCAAAATTCTTCATGACCAGAAATAGCAAGGCATAGCATTTATGATTCTGCACTAATATGGGGGAAAGGGGATGAAAACAAGGGGGGGAAAAAAGCCATGTACATGCATGCATCTTCTCCAGAAAGAGGCTGTAAGAGTACGCTGAAGGAGGCAGGCTGGAAAAATGACCCTGGGTGCTATGCAGGACAGTCACGCTGGGCAGGAATGACTGACATGGACTTTCTGGGCTCTTCACCGTGCCTCTAGCACAGCACAAAGCACTCCAGCTGTCCCTGAGGCTCCCCAAGAACACCAGCATCAATATTGCATGTTCACAGTAACATCTACGTTACAGTTTTACAGACCGCATAGGCTTTTGTCACTCAGCTATAAAATATTTACAGAACCATGGTCTCAGCAGAGAACGCGAGAATTTAAAGCTTTAAATATTGATATTAAAATGAATTAACACTTGATTGCCTTCCTAATACCAATACTAAAAAAAATGTGCTCTCTCTCTAGGAGTGCTGGTGAAAACCTGGCTTAAATGAGCACAGACTCAACAATCACTCCCTCTGGCAGAAGTCACTCTGCCCGCCGGGGACATGCAGGCACACACCTGCAGGCAGAAAGCCGGGCATCGAACCTACACGGATCTCCAGGAGGAAGGTGCAACGGAGCCTTTGTCTTACGTGGCACATGTCACTCGGAGCCTGATCCTGCACACGGACCTGTACGGCGGTCCTCTGTTTAAAGCAGAGCTTTTCCTAGCATCCCGCCCGAAATCTGTGCTATTCCTGATTCACCCACCTGTGGGAAAGCACCTGGTGATTTCGGTCCCTTGACAAGTTGGACACACGTTGCCTACATAACCTTCCCTCATCCAGCCACTGCCACCACAGGAGCACGGGGACTCCGCACCCCCCGGACTCACGGGGGGCTCCCAAGGCCCAGGATAAGGGATGCTGAGGGGGCTTCTGACAGCCCCGCTTCTGCCCATACCACCACTCATGCTGGGCCATCGATGGAGGAGGCGACACGGGATGCTCTTAACACAGCGGGAAAGCCAACGGTGTGGATCCAGCCTGCCATGCCCCCCGGTTCTCCCTGCGGGAAATGGGGCACGGTGGCCGTGAGGAGCCCGCTCGGTCCAAGGCTGGGCGCAGGAACGGGAAAGACCCAAGGTCACTCTCCGTGCGGGAGCTGCACCAAAGCGGACAACCGGGCAAGGGCAATGTTCTGGCAACTGGGGGAATCACGGAACAGTTTCAGTCGGAACGCACCTAAAAGTCCATCTCATTCCAACTCCCCTACCGCGGGCAGGGAGACCTTCCACTAGACCAGGAAGTCGGCTTCCATTCCCACGTTGCCCGTGCCCGAGCGCCAGCC
>VZTA01023754.1:165056-211746 GCA_013398855.1 Mohoua ochrocephala | reverse complement strand
CTGCTCCCGCTGCTCCCGGGCCTCGAACGCCCGGAGCTTGTTCTGGCTGCGGTGCTCCAGCTCCGCTCCTCTCCGTGTGCAAATCACTGCCGTGAGTGGGAACAGTTCGTTCGTGCACGGGTTAAAGAGACAAGACCAAAGGTGACTAACACAGGAAGTAGCAGTGGATGGGGTAGGAAAGAAACAAACTTGAGAAGAAAAGGGTCCCGAAAATGAAATAGGGTTTATGGTTCTATTTTCCATCAGTCCAAATTTAGACTGAGAATGTAATTTTCTTTGCCTTGATGCTGGAATGTGCCAGAGGCCACAAAGCATAATCCCAGCAAGCTCCTCCAATATTGTGGATATTTCAGCTAGGTTTCCAAAGGACATGAGCTTGGATCATGCCACCTCTTTGTCCCATCATCTCACATGAAGGTCTCCCTGCCCCCTTTCATGATCCCTGAACATGTTGCCCATTTTGGACCAAGCCTGGCCATGAGAGAGAGATCCCAAAGACACTCAGTTGCAACAGCTTTTACAAAAACAGGAGAAGGATAATGAAACAACACCCCAAACCAGTGCCCCCACTCCTTGGAAAACCCAGGTTCACATCCACGTAGGTCAATCGCAAGTCTTCATGGAAAGGCCTTTTTCTCTCCTAGGGTCATTGAGTTTTGCCACATAACTTGGTTCTTTTCCCAACACACAATTGGCTTTTCTTTGTCAGAGTGCTTGTGTGGAAATTTTCCAGTCTGGCTTAGCATCACTTTACTGGGGAAGTGGTGTCAGCAAAGCATGAGTTTCCCCTCCTAGCAAAAATAAAATATGCTGTTTTGCAGAGCTGTGCTGAACCATGAACGTGACCTGCGCTCAGCTTCCCTCCCCTCTGTAATCTTGCGTGCAAGTCATGGGTGATACCACTTGAATCTGACACACTGTGATAACAAACATTTCATTATCACCAGCAGCATGACAGCGTTAACCCTTCTCAGCACAGGTCCGGTGAACTGTGTGTGGCAGAGACTATTCCTTCTCCTTCCTGTCACTGATGCCTCCTTCCCTTCGCCCTCTCCTCCCACCAGTCTTACCTCCTTGGGGAACTTCCTCATGCAGGATGATATTGCGCGAGATGGTGGAGGAGAACCTTGGACTTATCTTCTGCCCCTCTCTTATTTCTGTAGGGACAGATTTTCTTCCTGGCACCTCTCGTCTTTTCCCCTTCCAGCTCCAAGACTCTGAGGTGTACAAAATGCTCTCCTTCCCCACTTCGCTGATGAGGATGGCCTGCAGTAGGGGAAAAAAAAGAGATGAGTGGCACCTGATAGACCCTCTTGGCTGTTGTTTCTCTGTGGCTCCCCGTAGAGAGGAGGGGAGAGGATGGGAGCAGCCTGGAGAGGATGTGAGCAGGGGTACGGCCCGACCAGGCAGAACCCCTGAAATGTGCATCATAGAATCATAGAATATCCTGAGTGGGAAGGGACCCACAAGGATCATCCAAGTCCAACTCCTGGCCCTGCACAGGGCATCCCCAAGAATCACACCATGTGCCTGAGAGCGTGTTGTCCAAAAGCTTCTTGAACTCTGTCAGGCTTGGTGCTGTGACCACTTCCCTGGGGAGCCTGTGCCAGTGCCCAACCACCCTCTGGGTGAAGAACCTTTCCCCAATATCCAACCTAAACCTCCCCTGACACAACTTCAGGCCATTCCCTCAGGTCCTATCACTGGTCACCAGAGACAAGAGAAAAATCTTCCTTGCAGCAACAGCATTTAAATCTTCCTTGCAGCGTCAGTGGGAGGCAGGGCACTGCTGACACGAGCAGCTTTCAGGTTTTGTCAGAAGTCCAAACAACCTTTCTTCAGCACTAGTAGCTGAGCGTAGGTTTTGCATCAACTGGTTTTGGAAAACCTGGAGTATCCTGGCCTGTTGCATCCTTTTGACTTGTAATGCTCATAGGAACACAGGGACATTAATTAAATCTCATTACCATCTTTTCCCTTCTGTATTCTGGGAAAAATACTGTTTATCTGTCTCATTCTTTTAAAATGGGAAGCCTTTTAAAGGTGATATGTTTTCACTTAATTGAATTAAGCCAATGTAACATTTTCCAGGATGCTCAGAAGGTATTTATGAGCCTAACTCTCACTGACATCCTCAAGAGTTTGGTGCGAGGAACTTGTGAGGATGTGAGTCCCATAGCAGCAGTATGGTTGGGACTAAGACCCCTGGAGCCACGAGTACATGAAGTGTACGTGCAGAAAAGGGTTGCTGAGCTCATTTGGGGCTGGTCATCAGAATTATGATACTTCTGTGGGTGCTTTTGGGTTTCGTGTCTCCTTGCAAAAATGCAATTTGTGCAATGTCTCATCTGCACAAATGCTTCAGCTGAACATGAGATAACTGCACACAAATTAATCAGAGAGAGGGATCCTGCGATTTCTCAGATAGAAAACAAATCATGAAGGTCGAATGACTCATGGACTGTGCTGGTGAAAATCATCTAGCAACTACAATGGATTAGGAAAAATATTCTATAAAAAGATAACTACCTACCAGTTTTTCTTATTTCAATAAAGCGGCACACCAAACACAGTGCACATTTCATGTACAGTATTTTTTTTCAATTGTTGGATTTCAAAGACTGTTTTTGTAATGTTGGTCTAGTATCTTCTGAGATGTTGAATGAATAAGGTTGCTACAAAAGGGCAAACCAAATATTTTGGCAGGATATGTGGTGGTCCTTGTTCTACAAGCATTTTCTAATTCTTTGTCGATCCCTTAATGGTATGATAGTGACTAAAACAAGTATTTTTGAATAAGAAAGGGAAAAAGAAGCAGTGTACTACTGCAGTACTGTAGAACTATTAATAAGCCATGCTGATAAAAATAAACAATTTTTTATTGGAATCTTAGTAGAAAAAAAGAGCTGTGCTGCTGCCTGAAGCTATTGCATGTCAGTGTCCTCTTGACACTCATTTACTTTGATTTTCAGGAGAGAAATGAGCATCATAGCAGCCAAGGCATGTTGTGCTTTCCTCTGTGTGTTTGTGTGGACACAAAGGGATGTCCTCCTCAGCTCCTTGTGCGAGACTGGGAAATAAATAACTGTCGGCACCAATCTCGCTGAGGCTCCTGCGCCTCTTCCCGACAGGCACTCGTTCTTGCTGACCAGCAGTGTCGCAGTGCTCCTGTGGTGAACGTGCTGCTTTGGGCCTCAACTCCTACCTGCCCAAGTGTTTGCTGCCTCCCGGCTTGGAAACCACTGATCACCCAGGGAGCTTTCTCCTGCAGTGCCTCCTGTGCCACCAGACAGCTCACAGCACTCCCTCACGTTACACATCTCCTCCCACAAGAGGAGGAGAGCCAAAGGAGGAACATGCTTTCCAACAACTAAGAAATCTTGAGAACCTCCCCCAAAACTGTGTTGGTATAAGACTAGAAATAAGCCAGCATTTTCATGGTGAAAAATTAATTGTCCAGTGTCTATTCATTGCACCGTTATGTTCAGCAGAATTGCAGTGTGTGTTGTATCCCAGCAGTGCATAGTGTTTTAATCCACCATAAATCCATGTAGAGTACATCATCTGGAGCATTTAGCATTATGGAAAGTGGATTTTGGTGAAAATGGATTGAATAGCCCTGGTACAATGAGACAGGATCATTGTGTCAAGAAAAGCTTTCTCTGTGGTCTTGAAGGGCCCAAAGCGTCCCTTTTTCAAGCACCTCAAAAGCACCACTCAGGCGGCTGCTTCCTCCTCTTGGGAAGGGCAGAGAGCCCCTGCTACCATCATCCTATTGAACCAGGGGAAATCCACAGCTTTATGCTCTTGGATCCTTCCCAGATCACAGGAAGCTTCTCAGGAAAGGTAAATACCCCTGCTCACCTGGGACGTTCTCTAGTGGTTGCTCTGGTTCTCCGCCTTTGAAATCAAACTCCTCCCTTCCCCAGTAAGCTGGCAAGCATCATTAACAGGTAGAAAAAGAAAGTCAAAAAAGGCAGAAACATCTGGAAAAAACAAAGGGCCAGTAGCTGAGGTGAAGCTGCAGGGAGTATAAAATATGACAGCAGGTCCAGCCTTAAACTGAAGAAAGTGCTTGGTAAGAGATAAGAAGAATTCCTGTTTCCAGACATCAGGAGGACATTACAGTGAATTCATTGCCATACAATTCAGATGCTGTTATATACTGTGCAATTTTGGGAGGAGACTGTTGAAAAGTGGCTCCATGGAATCACTGGAATTTAGAAAAGTAAAAATATTTTCATGCTGGGAAGCAGAACACACCCTGTGTGCCCTATACACCGGCTGGGAAAGATTAGAAGGTAGAGGGGTGGGGAAATGGGGGAAACAACTGGCAAACAAGAGTTTGTAAGAGGCTTTGGAGAGATGTGCTTGCCAGTTCTCCAGGTGGGAGCAGGTGATCTATTACAAAAAGAGGTGTGGTTTCTGCATTGGGTTTCTTATGAGCTGGCAACAACAACTCCTACTCCAGCAGGAGTGTGTCCTTTGCCTGACTACAGGCAGAGCTTGGGAAAAATAACCTCAGTACACATGATGGCATTTCCAGGTGAAGGGAGGTGGTGGGGACGCTCTACTTTGCATGGTGCTGGAGAACCTCTGCTGCAGGCACAGCAGTTTGACTTAAAGTGAGGCAGTGGTGCTGTAGTCCAGAAGCAGGAATATAACAGACATGGAGCTATTTGAGGCAAATTAATTTAAAAAAGAGTAAAGTGCATCGTGATGGGTTTCCTATGTGAAACACTGGCAAACTGTGAGAGGAAGTGAGGATGCTAGGAGAAAATCATTATGCACGTGTAGAGAAGGAGTGGGCCAAGAAAGCAGCCTGTCCTTCTTAACATTGTTATTTTGACAGATTTCAAAACTCGAAACATTCTGTGTATCTTTTAGTTGATTATACATAAATGCTTGTTGGTAATTATATGATCACTTTTATTTCAAAGTCCTGTCTTCCTATAGATTTGATAATGTTTTCACCTTTCTGGAGATTCATTAAACTCGCTTTCCTGCAGGATGCTTTGAAAGCCAGGAGATAATCTGCTGGCTTGTTGACACCATAATGCTATGATGGCTTGTGTGCCATTAAAATAGATCACAGAAACGTTCATCTATAGAACCTGAACTCAATACATTGTGTCAGTATACAGTATAGATCCCTTAATCCATAGACTATTATTAAAATAGTGGATTAAGGAGTTGTTTGGGATCAGAGCATGCTGGATGTGTAACAAAACAGTTTAGCTGAGATTAGTATTTATTACTCAATGCAAAATTTGATTGAAGGATTCATAGGTGCTTATAATATCACAGTTTTTATTTTATCACTAAATTACGGAGTTTTTGCCATATAAGCTCTTGTTAAGACCTGAGAATTAATCACTGTGTGTGAAAATAATAAAAAATGAATAACTGACATAAATCTGTTACTAATTAAAATATTTTCGCTTCATACAAATATAAAATATGGTATTTGGATGTTTAAAAGCCATTGTATGAGAATATGCATGGAAAGGACATTCAGACTTCCAAAGAGTTCATCTATCCATTTTTAAAAATTTTTAAAAAAATGAGTTCACAAACTGTTACATGGATCAGTGTCAATCTGAGCTAAGCCAAAGTGAACTGGAAACCAAAAGTATTTTTTCCTTACAACCTTCTTCTGTCAACAGTCTTTCTGAATTTGTCAGAAGGAGAAGTTTTATTCAACCGTGTGGTGAAGTTGAACTGAATAAGACAGTGGCAGTTTTACAGACTTGTCTTTAATGCAGCAGAAGGCTGTCAACAAGCCTTTTCGGTGACATCTCCACGTGAGCATGGTGCGCAGATGATTTGAGGATTACCAGGGTGCTGGACAGGTCAGCCAGCATCTTAAAAATCTCTTCCATAAAGGATCAAATCTGCAGCCAGAAGCTGTTTACTGGCTGAAGGGGGAGGGAAGTGGGTGTGTCTAAAAGGCAGAGACCCTCGGGTTTGTTTGTGTGCCTCCATGGAGTGCTGCCTTTAAAGATCGCTCTGTGTAACAGAGAGCTGAACTCTGCTTGACACTAATTTTCAAGCAAATTAGTAGGCAAAATAAAATTTCAGTTGTGAGGTCCCAACATGTAAAGAAAAAATTTGTGTATAGAAGTCATGATATTTACAGGGTAAGTAGAATAGAGCCATTTTTTTTCCCCCAAGGTGGAACATGCTTATATTAAATTTCAGTTATACTGCAAGTCATATTAAAAAAAAAATTGTTTCTAATCCCAGTTTTAGCTGTGGTTTTGTTTGTTTTCATTTTTTAATCCTGTTGTTGCTAGTCCATGTCCCTATTGTACTTTACAGAAGAGTCTGGATATTTCTGAATGGAGGTTCAGACACTTTCATATCAAGCAGATTAAACTCCTGTGAGCGTGCCTGTGCTGGAGACATCTCTTCCACGGACCATCCGCCAGCTGATTGTATCTGTTAGTTTTCAGGTCCACTTCCTACGTCTGTCCAGCCCCGGGCATGGGATGCTGAGGTTTGTAAGAAGCTTATGAAACCCCACAGCAAACGGAGCCAGCGCGAGGCGTCGCTTTGGGAGCCAGCGTGGCTTGCAGGCAGGGATGGCTGCTGCTCTTGCAGGCCGTGAGTGCTCGTGCCCAGGGTCATGCAGCAGGGACCGGGAACCTGCGTGTTTGAAAAAATGTCACGTGAATCAAAATGAAAGAAAAGAAGGATTTATGGCAGCCTTTCAGACCATCTCCAAAAGAGCAGTTGTGGCCAAAGAAGTGGGGAATCAGCTCTGGAAAACTGGAGGAGAAAATATGTAGAAAAAAGCTGGGGAGCTTGATTTACCTGCACAGCTCTCCATGAGGCAACATTTAAGGAATGGTCAGTTTCTATCTAATTCTAAACTAAGGGTTTGTATGACTTAGCCTTTACTTATCCTTAGTTAAAAAGTCTTTTAAAACTTAGCCCTGTGGTACTAGCAATTTGGATTTGGTTGCTGCTGGCTCCAGAGGTTATGTTCCACTATAAGAAAAGACAGAAAGATGAAAAGAAACATTTAAAGAAGTCATAGAGAACTTGAAACTAGCCAGTCTACCTGCCACTTGGACTGACTTTACATAATTTTTAATTATTTTTTTTTTTACATAATTTTTAATAACTTCATTTCTGAAGTTCCTACATAAAAGACTCTACATAGTACATTACTCTTTAATGCCAAAAGGTAAAAAAAAGTAGAAAAAAGAAAACCAGAAAATAGAGCTTTCACTGATTTCCAGTAACACTTTCTCAACCAGTAAATTTGCTGAGATCAAGGAGGTAAGAATACATGTTCTGGATACAATGCATTTTTGAATATATTATTCTGTTTTTAGAGTCTGAAGCGTCATTTCAATGCTACATTGCTTTGGGTCATGTCAGAAAGCAATGTATCTCAAAATAAAATAGTTTTCCAAGGACCATTAAACATCCAAAGGCTGGTGTCTCACACTACTGCAATGAGGTAATTTTCTCATTTTTATAGAGAAAAAAAGGATTTGGCAAGTGTGATTAGTTTTCATGAATGTTTTTGAGTGAAATGATTTTGTTTTCCTCAAATAAGCCAGGTACCAGAGCATCCCAGCAAAAAGCAGGGACTCTTCATCAGATGAATAGTGGAACAATTTATGGTATACCCTGTCCTTAAGCCTGGACCATTAATGCTGGCAGCAGAACTCCTTCAGGATCCTCACAGGTGCTCAGGTGGGCTCAAGCTACTGAGAAAACCAGGAATCCTCTGCAAATTTACAGAAGCACCTTGCCTCTCATGTTCTGTCTCAGCTAGGAGTTTAAAGACTCATTTTTCCTTTCCCCTTGGCATGGGTTCAAATTGTGGGGTTTTGTGTTCATTTCATTGGGTAAAGTTGCCAGGTAGCTCCCTCACTGACTCCGTGCCACAGCAGAATCAGGCCGGGAGCTTGTAGCTCTGTAGTTCTCCACATGGATAAGGCAGATGTAAATTTAGTGCTGGTCCCAGATCCCGAACTGACGTATCTGCTGACTTTGTCATCCACGTTTATCATGCCCATCAGGAACAGAGAGCCCCTGCATCTCAGTAGCCTCACAGTGACCGACGTTACAGGAGTACCTTGGAAATACACTTTTCATTTAATCTCTATTTAAATGGATTCCAGGTTTGTGACTGACATGGTGTGAAAAGTAGTTGTTGTCACAATGATTTTAATGACAGATAAATATTTTCTGCCACCAAGTAGAGCAGCATCATCCATCATTACAGATATTGCCATATGGCTATCACATGGCAGGAAATTCATCCTCCAACAACTTGGGCTACTTTTAGATCAGCCAAGGACTGAAAAAATTCCCACCTTAGAGCCCAGACCTAAAACTTGGAGAGCAATCTGAGACTTAAATGCAAGTAAAGGAGTGCAAGCAGATGCAGAAATGTTCCACTTCCTGTATCTCACGTATTTTTTACAGGGGAAAAGAGAGTTGTGCTTTTACTAAAGCAACACAGAGACTCTAGTTCAGGTAGGTCTGCTGTGGTCATAAATGGCCTACTGTGACCTGCAGGACCTCCTGAGCTGCCTGGTGGGTGACTTGAGAAAACGGATCATACCATTGCTCCCCAAGGTGTTTAGTTGAAATCAGCTGGTTTAAGTAGGAGATCCTGGCTAAGCAAGTGTGTTTGAAATGAAATGAGCTCAGGGTGGTCACATAAACATTTCAGCCTGCAGATCTAACTGGAATGCGGTCTCTGATGTACCATGTTCGGGAGCAAAGCCCTCGAGCTTGGCCTCGCAGGACACAGCCACAACTGGAAGAGGACCCAGATTTCAGACTCTGGTGAAACAATATTGGGTTTACCGATTTAACAAATGGTTAAATATTCTCAAAGGAGGAATATTTACCAATATACATATTGGACTAAAAATCTGGGTCAACAGACCCGTATTTCTCCCTGTGCTGATGATCCAAGTGACTATAAAGGAACTTGGCTAACAAAACATACCACGTTCATAGAATAAGCCCACAGGCCAGTTATGCTTGACAAAAATACTTTTGACAAGGAGGTGTAATTCATTGTTTAGAATCACTGAAATGTATTTTATAACTGTTATTCTCTGGCATTCACCCCAAAGGAGTAGCTGTGCTGCTTATCCAGCTGCTGAAGGCTTAGGGAATCCACTGTTGATACAAAAGGGATGATCAAAAGCAGTGAAGAATTTTGTCAATTTTTCAAATATGTCTATATCACCCAGGAATTCCCTACATTTATGTCACATTAGCTTGGTATTTCCTATCTATATTTTTAGTTTCACTTTCCAAATTTCAATCCATTCAAATAACTTCATCTCAGACCTTGTTTTTTCCTTCGAAAACTCACTGCCATATGGAGGAAACATTAAAATTACTGGATCCAAAGTAAAAACAAAAGCAGCTTAGTGTTAGTGCAAGAGGCTTAAATCAAGACAATTAAACCTAAGTTAAACTGAAAGTAAAAATGACAAATAATTTTGGCCAGATGTAGACCATACACCAAACAGAAAGTCATTGTCGTGCATGGTGGAAGCACAGAGTCTTCAAAAAAAGATCATTATCTTCAGAAATAGCGAAATAAACTTCCAAGAGAAATCTGTGCTCTAAGCAGACATGAAAAATCTCTAGCAGGAGTAATTTTGAGAAGAGGCTGCCTTCCAGAGTTTCACCAGGGAATCACTCACTGCCACGCAACCAAGTGATTGACTACCATTTTGGGAAGAAGGTCATGTGGTGTTTTCAGCACGGACAGGACCCGGGATAATCCTTCTGCAGCCCAGCTTTCCTCTCCTGTTTGTTATTTTAATGCCGTGGTTTATACTTAATGCTGCTGTGAGTGACAGCTACTATGACAGCCGCCTGTGTCTCTCCCAGATAACGACGGCTGGCCTCATTAACCATCGTGGCGGCGTTGGGGTATTTAGGAGTAGCCTTCAGTTGCTCAGTTTTTAACAGAATAGTTGAAAATGAGACTGCTATACTTTGTAACCATGGTATGAATTCAGTCTTTTCCACGTGTAAAAATATTGTCAGTGTTCATTGATGGGAATAAACCTGGCCCCTCAGAAATGCCAAATTTTAGATATTTAATTTGTAAAGTTACCAATTTGCTGATACCAATCTGTGATCCTCTACCACAGCCTTCCACGCTGCTTCCCAAAGACCACTAGGTGTTAATTGCTAAGACAGACCTGCAGGTTCTAACTTAAATTTTGACAGGAGTTTCTGTGACAATGAGCAACAGCTAATGGAGAGGAGGGAAAAAGCCCAACAAAAACCTGACCAATTTGTTCAACTGCCAGGGCAGGCAGTGAGATGATGGAATAAATGGCCCAAAGTTATAATGAAAGCGGTGGGTAATAATTATTGCTCTCTAATTTGTTAGCCCTATCCAGTCTCTTTTACTCCAGCTTTTACTTTTACATCTGTGGATGTTGCCAGTGTTGGCAAGACATGGAGGCAAATACCTGCTTCTTCCTATGCCTTCACTGTTGAAGCTGTGCTAAAAAATAAAAGAAAAAGAAACGTTTGCATCCACACAAATATATGCGAAGGGCTGGAACATGTCCATACCAAACTGGGCCCTCTGGCTTGTGCTGCGTCTGGGAAGTCCGTCCTCTCCTTTTCCCTTTCATTCCAGACAGCCCAGATTTCCTTTTGAAGCTTAACTGTGGTAAATAGAGCTCTTATTATTGACTCCTATAAACCTTCTAAGAGCATATTTAGTTGTTCTTTCATGAACTTCTTGTGCTGTGATGAGCCCTGACTCAGATGGATTCCTGCTATATACCATATATGAACTAGCAGTGCTGCAGCTTTATCTGTGTTTGCTCAGGCTGTGAGATTCAAAGTTGAGTAAAGCTGCAAGAGGGAGTACTCGTCCTTGCTGTCATCTATTTGCAACCCTAGAACTTTGCATTTTTCATGCAATTTCTGTTTCCTATTTATACCCTTTTTCTCGGGCAGTGTTTTCATTGAGGACTCCAAGGCTACAATTTTCCCTTCCCAGTCCTGCAAAAAGATGGGGGTTACATCTGGGGGTTTCTGTTGGGTATTTATATGGATATTGTGCACTTGGAGCAATGAGAAGTGTATTTCTGCGTCAAATTACATGGCAGATGCTTGCTCAGGTTATTTTACCGGCAATCCTCTGAAGTGTCAGGGATGAGTGGGACAGTAGACACTGTCCCGTACAACAAAACTGAGATTGAGAGTTCTGTCCCATTCTGTGCAGCAACGGGTCTTCACAAACCTATTGGTAAAGCTATTTCAAAAGACAGAAAGAGAGACACGGTAACCTTAAAATAATCTACTGGTCAACAAAGTCTCTGGGGATTTAGTCACATTCCTAATCTGCCTACATTTGTCTGCTAGTCTTGGTCTATTCAGAAATTCAGTTCTGGATCTCAGATGTCTCTTCCAGCAAAAACCCCCACTTGAAACAGGACTGACAAAAAAGACTTGAGATTAATAAACCATCATTTTCCTGGTACATTAGTCAATTCTTTGTTTCGACTCTGCCCCCTGGGTGTGGATATTGTCCTTCTTCAAAGGAAGGAAGCGTCTCTCTAATTTTTGTCCAGTGTTACTATGGTCACCCAGCTTTCTGGGGTAAACAGCAAATTTAAGGCCACTTGCTGCTTCCCCTTTGCCTTGCCCTCCACCTGCCTTGGGGCTGCACTGATCTGACATCATGCAGCAGGAGAACGTGTGTGATTTAGCTCTGCTGCTGTCACTACAGCCCGCAGACACCAGGAGAAGAGAGACAGAACATTAGTCTCTTCTCAGTTGTCTTGCTAGCCTTGCTCCGGTGGGCAGAGAAGAGCAGTTTCCAGTGGGAAAGTGGAGAGGGCTCCTTGTGAGAACTTGCAGGAAAATGTAGGAAACAGATCTTTCTGACTGCTCCATTTTGTAGCTCCTAAGCAAGGCTGGAGAAGAAATGTCCCAACCCTACTGCTTCTTGTATCCTTGGGCTACAAAGGGAGAGGGTGGGCCATCCTGGAAGCCCACCGACCTCCTCAGCAATATCCCAGAGCAACGAATTACTGGTGCATGCAATAGGTGGGAGCTGAACGTGGCCCACCTGCCTTTATCAACCTCCAGAGAATGAGAAGTTTGCTCACCTTCTGCAACATGGAGGGCAAGCAGAGGCCAGACTGTGCATGTGCCTGCCCTGCTGGGACGTCACTTTTCTTCTCAGTTACACATTTCCCTTCTTCACATCATTTAGCCGGGTCAGTTTAATGATTTCATACACCTCAACTGAATGCGTAATTGTGAAAAATCAAAAGATAGTCATGGAAAGTTGGGAAAATATCAGAAAGACCGTCTTCTGTACTTTAACAATTTCCCCAGAAGAGAGACAAAATTGACTTAATTACTGAAAAAAACCCCAACAAACCCTGAACAAAACCCCACCAATCAACTCCGCTCCCCCCAAAAAAACCAACAAACACCAAACCCAAACTAAACCACCCCTTGAGTCTTGCAGCGACATCAGCAAAACAGTGGTTGTGCTGAACTGTTCAAAAACAAGGCACTGACATTATTGAACTCAAGAAGCTGGAACATGGCATTCTGCCCATCTCACTGCCCAGGCTGGACAGCCTCTCAGGACACCCTGTGGGCCCCTATCTGAAGCACCTTTTTGTAGGGAACTTAGGAAAACTAAGTGTTTGAAGGTATCAGAACGGGTTCCTGAGTAATGACAATGAATCCTTATAAAACAAGGCTTTATAAATACAGTGAATTCTAGAAGACCCTTGCTAGCAGCGTGCCCATACCACATGCAGGAGACACAATGTTAGCACCTTTGCTGATCAATTATTTGTGTAATTACTGTTATTGTTCATTGCCAAGATTTTTTGCTGTGCACTTCCAGAAACTTTGGATCATGCATGTTTAAAGACCTAATGCTGCAGCTAAGTCCCTCCTGTAGACTGCTTTGGTCAAACCTTCCTTCCTATCATCCCCTTGCCTCTGCTCCTGCACCTTGTACTTGGTGTGCATGCTGTGGCCAGCAGGCGATGCTCAAATGCCTCAGAGGGAAGGGAGAACTTCAACTGCATTTTCATTGGAAGTCCTGGAATCCTGGCAAGTGGCAAGAATGTGCCATCGCTCAAACGTGACAGGCTTTACTTGTAATCTTCTGGCTTATCTGATTTACAAGCAGTTAACGACTCTCATCTCATCAACAGCAAGTTCCAGATGTTTCACCTAAGAAGAAATCGTGCATGATGGCAGCTGTACAGTAATCAACTGATAAATTAAGTCTCTCAGTAGTCCCTGAAGGTTTGTGCTTTAATCTGAAGTGTCACACACTTGTGTAGGCACATGCACCCAAAGTAATTCTATAAGGTAACAGGAGAAATATTTCATGAGTCTGTTGAGGAATATATATTTATGGAGATACACAAATAAGTAGATCACTAGTGTCTGGCATAAGGAGAAACAGCAGGGTACTGAGAATAAAAAAATTAAATTAGAGGTGAGTTGTAGGAAGCAGCATATCTGGGAGAAGACTAGAACATCTCTGCACAAGTAATCTCCCTTCCTTTAAGGAAACACGGTTGTGATGTGCTGTTGAAGCTAGAGATGCAGCTGCCCCCAGAAATGAAGGAGGTGTCCAAACTGGTAAAGGTGTCCAAGCAGAAAGAGGATGGCCTGTAACTTCACGGCATAAACTCATGGACATGTGTGTCCCACACCAGCTAAGCTTACTAAAGTTCTCCCTCATGCATTCTTGGAGCAGGAACAGTAAACCAAACAGTGTGCTAAACCAGTCACTGCAGTAACATTCAATTAAAAGGAAAAAAAAAAAACAAAAACCTGACCAAAAGCCACACCCCAAAAAAACAGTAACAAAAAGGAAAAAAACAACGTTGGACTGTTCTTCCATTCTGTGATTCTATGCTCAGTGCTGTGCTTTATCAGCCATTAAACACAAAATCATCTACAGCTCTTAAGGATTTACCATACTTCCATTACAAGATTTCATGTAACTTACTCCTTACCTGTGAAACTCCATCAGCTGAGTAACAATTCACTGAGAAACCTCAGTTTTGACTTATTTGCACTGCCCACGTCATCAGGACCGGCTGCAGCAGCCCCTCCTCAGCATTCTCACAAAGTTTTGCAGAAAAATTTGACCATAATTTCACACCCCACTGACCCCAGTGATGCAAAGCCAGATACATTAAAACCACTTCCTTTCAAGGTCTCTCACTGCTCCCCTACCTTGCCTGAAGCACAGATGTTGTCCAGCCTACTTTTCTTAGGAGACTGGTATTTTTGCCTTTACCAGTATTAGCAAAACCACCTTTCACATCCACGTTTCACCTTTCTGACTTGTACATCAGTTCAAACAGGACTTGATTGGTGTCTCCCAGCCCTTCAAAACAGATATTCAGATCGGTATAACTGAGCACCTCAGATGCCTGCCTGAATTCTGTCCTGTTTCACCTCTTGTCCTCACTTCCAGACTTTTCCTGAAGTCATTCCTCACAGCCTTTTGCCTGAAAATGGCACAAAAAGCATCAAGACACTGCCTATGACTGGCTCACAGTCAATTAATATCTATGATATTGCTTACAAGATCCAGCCAAGCAGCTGAGGGCACACACAGAAACCTGAGGACTCTCACACATGTTCAAACACAGCCAAGCTGTTGAGTTAGAAGGGAGGCTACAGACTAAAAGTGGCCTGACGAGCTTGCCATGAGTGACAGCTTGCCATAAAGCTGCTATTTATTTCTTCTGGAGAAAGAAAACCAAGCCACGACCTCCCATATCATGTTTTCAAAATACGATTTGGACCAAGGATCCCTTTCAGATGACCACTTTTTTTCAGACTCTGAACAATAAGTTTTAAAATTATGTATCAGCCACCAAAAATTCACACTTCTCTGAAGGGTTTTGTCTAAATTTGCTATGTCTTCCTGCAGCTCAGCAATTTGTCCTACCTCTTAACCTTCCTATTAATTTACATTTTCTCAGACATCCATGCAGTAAGTGCATTTTAAGGAAATACTGGGTAGTACCGTAAGATTTTGGAAAAGCTCAGTATTTTCAAAGTTTAGACAAAAACCCAGGCCTCCCAAGAGATCTGAAAAACAGATACAGTACACGCTAGAACACTTAGATGCTCTAACACACACCAGAAGCCTGAATTCTAGAAAAACATTTAAACTTATCTGAGGCAGTAACGTCTTACAAGGGCATAAACAACTTTAGAACAGCTCTTCTGTAAAATCTGTGATGTATTAAACTTTCTGAATTGTCTCAAGTACTCCGCACTGAAAGTTTAACATTTCAACCGCGAAACAGCTGCAATTATTACAAGGCAAGGCTGCTGGAAAAGCTGTGTATGCAACAGGTTCAGATTCCAAAAGATAGTGACACACTTCACAAATTGCCTTTAAAGGTGGGAATAAAATACTTGAGAAGCTGCCATGACTTGTCAACTAGTCTGTAGGAAAAAACCCAGGAAAATACACCCATCAGTTTCAAACCCACATACACACCACAGTGGCTTCATCTCACTTCTATTAATCTGATTCTTAAACAGCAACTGTAAACACATCACAAAGATCTGGTTTTTTGAATTTGAATTTCAATAGCAGACAATTGATTCATGTTTCTCAAACTAAGTATTCCTATTTGTGTAAACACTACTGATAATTTCAGGCAGTGACTATACAGTAGGTGATCACAAAACCAGGGATATGAAGACTATTCAATTTTATAGTTTTAAACATTTGAATCAAGAGTCACACTATCATTCACCGCAGTAGTAAAGAGCAAACACCATAGTCACCCTTTTCCTGTTTTGAACATAAAGCATGGGAGATTTATCTAAAATCGGCATTTCCTAGTGGCTACATGTTGGGAGGGGCACAAGAACAAACCTGTCCACATCTGAACAGAGCTGTTTCTGGTGACAGGCAGAGCACAACTGCTGTGGTTTATCTGGGAAGGGATGTCGAGCACTGCAATTGTGGGAATGCCTCCTGAAGCCTTTACGTGCCAACTTTTGGGAGGTTAATAATGACAAGTTACCTTAAACAAGGATATTTTTATTGGGTCCAATATTCAAGCATCATTAGGTTAAGGTCCTTTAGAAAAGTAAACGGTTAAGAATAAAACCCCCCAACCTTATGAATGGCAATTGGTACATGAAGTTTAATTTTAAATAAAATTTTACGAGGCTTGTGAAAACGTGCTAAAAGCCAAATTGTGTTGTGAGTCTAAAACTACCGAACAAGGTTTGAACAAAATACTCCAATTCCAAAAAAAGGCAAATATAGGTTTAATGCCAGTCATCCAAAATTGACATTAGTCTCTTAATATAAGGCAAAAATAGTAATTTTCTTTTATTTTTTAACCTACATTAAGTACAGTCAGCAATAGTTGCTCTATAGAATATGCATCATCGAGATCTAAAAGCAAGATCAGCAGAGAATGCTGACTCGTGCATTGTAAGATCTTCTCAACATAGTGACAACTCCATAGCAATCTCTGGGAACGTCTCTGGGTTAAGGGCTGGATTAATGCTGCAGAGTGGTTCTGTTAAATGTGGGTATAATTTAGTTCTCATGCGCCACAATCACATGTCCATGTTATAGCCATTTAGCACAAATAGTATTTCTTGCAGATCTAAGGGTGTGTCAATATACATTAAACCATAGAAAATGCCATAAAATACTCTATGCAATCTTTAAGCATCTGTCTTCAATATAATTGTATTTACATATTTTTATGAATCTATAATATGTAATAAGTCAATGAAGACATTTTTACAACGTTTATTAGATTATGAATTTATAAATTCCAGGACTCAGAGGCACATAGTTTAAAAGGCCAAGAACACCAAAACTAATTAAGTCACAGAAATCAGAATATTTATGGACGTAACACCAGTAAAAAATAAAAATCACATCCAGACTAAAAGCAACACTTCTTAAGAGTCATCCTTCAAAGTTAGCATAATAAAAAGTTCTCATTTCCCTCAAAGAAAAATAATTCATCCCACCTACCAAGCTAGAAAAACCTATTTACAGTTGTACTTTGATCAGAAGTATCATTAAGTTGTGTAATACAGCCACTTCTATTCTGCCATTAGAATTTAACATTTCTTTTAAAGTATAGTTGTATTTACAAATGCATAAATATCGTAACTCTGATCTTCGTTAAGGTTTGAATGAAAACAGGTTGTTAAGTCACAATACAAACGTGTTAGTGGAAAAGTAGGTGCATTTCAGTATCATTCTCAAAGAATAGGAAGCCAATACTTCTGATAAAGCTCAAGTTCATCAACGAGACCAGGTTTTTAAGTTACGTTAATGAAGATTAAACCTCTTCTGTGTTAATTCTTTACATTGGTTTCTTCAGTCGACTTTCACTACGCTGTATATTTTGGTTACAAACCAAAAGCATGCAAAGAATCCAATTGTCCCTAAATGAAAAAAAAAATAATTACATGTTAGAATACTGACACGGGAGACATTAATTTCTATCCGTAGTTTATAAGTCAGGATGTATGTATATGTGATCTGCTGTCCTTAGTCTTCAGTACATCAATCAGATCAGATAATGGAAAGTCACAGACAGTACCTGGGCCTTAAAGGCATCAATTACTCTATAACCTATCTCATTATTTTCAGGAGCACAGAACAGTTCGTGTGGAAGACTCTAGTTGTAAGATGTTTCTGTGTTATCTGTCTTACACATTTGTTCTTGTTGTTCCAGTATGCTGCAGTCCCACTCCTTCACATTGCTCCATTTCATCCTTTCTCAGTGACTACTCACACACACTTTATCTCATCTGCTCAGCTGTCAGAATACCGTTATTATGTTTAATAAACCATTTAAACGAACAGCATCAAAAGAGAGTTCCCATTACTCAGTAATACTTTAAGGTCTTGGAAAACTAGAGCACTACCTTTATTTCTCCACAGACTGAGTTAATACAAATTTCAAACCATAATGTAGTTACTACACAACTTGTAGTCCTACTGCAAACATGTGTTGCATACCTTAACAATGAACACTTCCGAAATACATACGACAGTCAAAACATACGCACAAATTTGAACTAAAATTTAAGGATCAAGACCACTTCCCTGATAACTTATCATCCTTCTAGCAGAATAAAAACAGCTTCATCCCTTCTCTTTGCGTAACTCCAAAAGAAACTTTTAACAAAAATATTATTTTGAATGTGAAATAGTTAATATAGTTGGGCTTTATTAATCTAACTGGACTACATCAAAATTCAGTCTCAATCAGAATGATATTGGATTAAACAGCAGCTCAGAACACCTGTTACAGGAACCTTAATTTCCCACAAAAACTAGGACAGGAAAAAAGCCCTGAAGATTATCTGATTTTTGTCAAAGTACCTCTTCTAAAATCATATCCTTAACTTATACAAGTGTCAAGGGAGTTCTTTAGAGGAAAAAACCTTCCTTTATTTTAGACCAGATAAGAGGGACAACAAAAGTTGTGTGGTAACTCATTCTCTATAAAAGCTTGAAAGGACCCATGAATGATATCATGGTCATTTTTTTTCACTTTACGCTTGCTAAACTACTGATGTTTAAGTGACTCATTTACTATGATACGTAGTTGTGATCCCAGCTGTGAATCAAAGATTCGTCATGTAGCTCCCGGTATTCTGCCTGCTGAGTCTGATCAATGACCTGGAATGCAGCATGGATGCAAGTGCCTGAAGCATGTGTTACACCGACATAGCAGCAGGGCACCGTCAAAACCCTTCCTCCCGATTCCGACAATTTTTAACAGATGAGTAGGCAGCAGCAGAATACTTTTCATACAACAATTATGAATTTTTCTTTTTAGCTTTTTGATCGCCCTGACATGGGAAGGCAGTTGCCTTTGGGAGCAGTTTTTGCTAAATTGCTAATATGTTCTTTTGTTTAAAAAAATGGAGAAGAACTGCCTGTCCCTTTACCCTACCTCTGATTTCCTCTGTAAAGCCTTATCTCAGAGCACTTCAGTAAATCTCAGAGAACCGAACATCTCTGCTTTTACATTCATATCGACCTAAATGGACAAAATTATTCTTAAATCTTAAACAGGATTATTTCCCCAAATTAAAAAGTAATTTGCACTTAATCTTGTGGGAAGTAGATAAAAAAATTGTTAAGCACACGGTGTTTCACAATTCTGTGTGATTAACTTCACATGTATCCTCCCTTGATTTTAACACAGAAACTGAAAATTTTAAAAAACCAAGAGCATGCAGACTCTGAAAACTTAGTTCTAGTTGCACAGGACAACTTGAATTTCCACTGTCCCAATTACAAACAAATGACTGCCACAAAAAGCAACTGAAAGGGGCTGAGAATAAACCACCTCTTCTTTGCATACTTGTGAACCTACCCTAAAAACTTGCTGGCAGGTGCTGCACAGTCACTTGGTCAACTGAAAGCGAACACGTGAGCAAAGGAAAAGGGGGATGCACTGGACACATCTTAATGCCTCTAGACAATGTCATGTGACATGACTGGCTTGGAAAGAGTAAAGGCAAAAAATGGAAATTATATGGGTATCTGAGGGGCAGAAAGGCAGCTAAACCAAATCTCAGCACAGAAAATGATTGTAAATCCCCTTTATCTTGAATGAATCCACTCCAGAATTACTGCATGCATCCAAAGTAAGCAGACTGAACAAAGAAGACAGGGTAAACACAATTCTGGTTTTGGGCAAAACTGTTTACTGTTACAGGCAGATTTGCTGAACCTCTGTTGGAAATGCTGGTGAAACTAAATTAATTGACCTTACACTTATGTAAGGCCTAATTATTTTTCACGCTACTTTGTAAGTTTGCACTGCATTTAAAATCGATCTGCATACAGCAGCACACATTCATTTCTAGTTGAACAACCATGCATCCTAGGATTTTTTAGTTCAATGAGACTATCAGTACACCCAGACCAGAAGTAAAAGTTAAGAGAAAAGCAGGGTGAGAAAGAAGAAAAAGTGAGCAAGGGAGGCAGAATCTCTGATCTATGCATTCAGAATGACTTGTAAACTGGTACAGAAATGTGAATAAAAGTAGAGATGTATAAATTACAAACTATCTGCAAGCAATGCCAAAACACATTAGACTGACTTAAAATGAAGGATGGAAGATAAAACTAACCACTTTTGGGACACAGCTTGATCACTTTTCAATGAGATTATATAATGCACTCAAGTCCCATTTCTTCCTTTTAACAGGCAATGACCCAAGAAAATCCTTGCAGGCCATTGCTCTTGTTCATCATCATCTGCATTCAGTCATAGTGCGCAAACAGCTTCAATATTTCCTTAGCTGAAGTGGAAATGTCTTTGAAATATTCGGTTACACTTAAAATGAACACCATTCTCAGTTCTTTTCTCTTTTCTCACTATTTTGTTCTCCTATGTTAAGTGGAAATGAAAATTCTACTTAATAGTTATAGTGAGATCCGTATTAAGAGCTCTGATGACAAACCATTTGTAGTCTGGGAGGCCTCAGAATATAGTGTGTATACATAAATACATATCAAAGCCTTTGGAATCATTAAAAGTTATCATCAACATGAAGCCTGAAATTCTCTAAACCATTGATCAGTTCAAAGTAGTTTCAGAAGTATTGCTCTGTAGGGCAGACTGTACAAGGATGGACTGCATTCTGCTGGAGCAGAATACAGAATTCTTAAGATTTTTTTGAGGAGTTGGCAGTTGCTGCCTTCTTGCATCAGTTTAAAAGGAGACTTCTTGCATTTTCACTGCCATTTTTCCACCCTAAACAAGAGCTATTTGTGTCTGACTGAAGATGACAATGGAAGATTTTGTGACCTCATCTCAATTACTGAAGAGGAAATTGAAATGCAGCACCTCAGACAGATGTTTTTCCAAACACTCACAATGAAGATTACAAGCTTCTACAAGACTGATACAAAAAATGTTAGAGAAATTCTGTCTGCTTCCCATGCCACTTCAATGCAATTGGAATAAAGGTAAATACATTCTGGAAGAGAGCAAATTAAGGAAAAAAAGCACTCTTTGTCAACTTTTACTCCTCTCTCTTCCTTCCACCTATTGCATGAAATCTGCAGTTTTTATCTTGACACTGTAACTTTATACTTGATTGTGTGTGATTTGAAGTGTGCTTCTCCAAAGACAAGAGTCTGTCGTATGAGTATCCTAAGAATGAAATCTGGAGAAGTACTTATCACATATTTGGAGACCTAATTATAAGCCACACCTCAAATCAGCAGTAGTTTTGCCTCATCCTCACTTATCTCTTTCACTAAAATTTGTAATCACATAGTTGCAATATGCTACACAACTACCTGGAAAAAAAATCAAAGGCATACATAAATTTATAATTCTGTATAAAGATCAGTTTTGCCAAGGATTCTACTGTGCAAAACTAAAGGCACATTCAAAATTTAAAATTAAGGTTCAGTACACTTACCTGTGAAAAGGAAGAAGATCAAAACCATAATCATGGTGTAACCGAAATATAAAATGGTGCTAGCTGTTCCTGTGATTTGCAGTTTAGAAAAGAAGTAATGTATTGCATATATTAGGAAATAAACTGCAGTGAAACCACTGGTGAGAAATGAACGCCACTGCCAGTGATAGTCCTAGAAGGAGTGAGGAAAAAACACAAACATATGAGCAATACTGCCTGCATACACCTCTAGCCCACTGACCCTACTAGTGAATGCAGAGCTACTTTTTCTGTTTTAACTTTATCCAAAGGGGTTTTTTATCTACAGGGAGAAGAACTATATATAATCAACACTGCTTTAATTACGGCATTCAAAATTAGAGATAAGTAATCTAAAGATCAATAGCAAATAGACAAAACACTAAAACCCCAAATAAGCCAGATGTACATATTTCCAGCCACAGAGATTTTTTTTTCCCAAGGCTGGGCATCTCCAAAATGGACTGTGATTGAACAAAATTAATGGATTAGTTTAGCCCCTTCAGAAAACAGGTAGTGAGAATCTAAAGATGTGCTATCTGACTCAGCAATACCCAGTGTAGGGTTTCAATATTTGTTACAAGTTTTGCCAAAAGTAGCCTGCTTCACTTTTTAAAGGCATGGTTTAAATACATCTCATCTAGTAACAGTGTTCATGTTGAATTCTGGAATACTTATTTTTAATTACAAAAGCATTAAAATTTTTTAAGCATTCTTAAAACATTATCAGGTTTGAAAAGGTAAGAAATATTTCCCACCTCTGCACATAGATGGAAGTAGCAGAGCAATATTGTAGCCTCGGAACACGTAATAACCAAAATAATGAATACCAGAAACAGGAAGCCAAACATGTAATACATCTGGTGGGACCTATAAAAGGGAGTTAAAAAAAATAAAATAAAATGGCCATTGTGCTCTTATTATTTCTTCATATGTAGTAACATCACCTTCACCTTAAGTATTTCCCCTTCCTTTTGAAATACTGTCAATTGTGCAGCCATACAATCGCCTAATTTATTTTCTAACTAAAGAATAGGAACTTTGGCAGCTCAGTCTGAGAACACTGAGAAAGCAAGGCCAAAGCATGCCCCTGGTTGTGGTTTTAGAGAAAGAAATGACTAGACATAATGGTGAAATCACAGTTCCAGTGAAGTCAGCGTGACCTCTTCCACTGACTTCAGCAGAACCTGGATTTCACCTCACATTTCAATCAAAGGGGCAGAGCTCCAAAATAACAAGAAATGTCAAATGCTGTCGCTGTCTGTGTTGGGTAGAGGCACCTATTCAAGGTTCAGAAACAGTTTAACAAGATCCAATAACTAAATTGTGCCAGAAGGAAGACAAATTCCTCACAGTAGATTAGTTTGTCAGTGAGCTCACATCAAAATTCACTTATACTGGACTAGTCTTTGGTGCTTTATTTTTTAAAATAATTACTCTCCCGGTTTTTTTAATAAAGATTTCGCAAGAATTTGTTCCTAGTTCTTTTTTTTTTCTCCCAAGAGTAGTAATACTTTTCTAGCCTAATAACGACCACCAAAAAATCTCAAGTTCATTTTAATAAACTTTACTACTGTCAAATTATATGCCATATATCAGCTTCAGAGCCACTTCCACATGAAGTCAGAAGAGCAGCATGAGAAAACAACAAACTATCTGAATATTGTATGTCAGCTGTAAATTGCTAAGCATATCACAGCCACCTCTCTACACCCCAAAAAGCACAACAGGCACTGAGTATCTTTGAAACAACAAAATATTAAAAAGATGTTAACATTTAAATTTTATTGAACCAGTATTATGGTAACCCTGCATCCTCAAAAATTCAGGCAAAGCATCTTGAAGAAAAACTTTCACAAAGAAATTACCACTTTTTATGACAGAGAAAATTCAAATTACAGTGAACTTACCAAATACTATTGAGAATAAAGAACAACTGTATGAAGATACATCCAAAAGGAAGAATCCCTCCCATGATAATGCCAGGTAATGGCTTTGTATAGAACGATTGCTCAGGAATCTGACGAGGAATTTGGTTTGTGCGAACGGGGTGTTCAATAGCCTTTAAACGAAAATAACAAACAGTTAAATAAATAAAATGTCAAACTACAGCACTACCTTTTTGCTTTCTTTTTGTAATGGGTGGTAGCAAAGAGTCTGCTCTTTGTTTTGAGCGTGTGCATACCTAGCTACACTACATTTGCTTTTGCTCCCAGCTCAGCTACCAACACTCGCTTGGCAAACTCGCTAAAAGACAGCTCTTACTGAAAACACAGTGACAGATACTTCAGACTTCCCTTTTAATGTTTGCCTATTTATCATCTGTTACAGAGCCTGAGCTGGTTTACCACATTTCAGCTGGGGTAGTGGTGGTGCAGGCTCCTGCTTTCCCCTTCTAAAAATTCCTGCATGTTGTTTTTCAGCATTTACTACAAGAATCACACTAGGATAAATTTACTGAAAGGATCCAATCTGGCAATTCAATCCTAATTTAAGACACATGCATAGATCAGCATGGTGGGAGAAAACAATGTAAGGCATTGTAAGATGCATGCATACTTTGCATCTTCCTCCTTTCATAAAGATTACGTCAAAAGCATGAATAGATACTTCCTTTCTGATTTGATTTTCAAGTTTTTGTGACACCTACCACATTGCCTTATTAGCTTATCAAATCTTCCTTCCTTAAAAGATGTGCACCTCTGTACAATGCAGGGGAATTTGATGGAATTTCAACACGGTTACCAGAAAAAACCCACTGAATTCTGGTTAAGAAAAACAGGATAACCACACAACTGGCTTTAAAAGTGCCTACTAAGACAATATTCTCTGCAGGTATTACAGGAGAGCTAGAGATAGATGGAACCCTGGCTTCCCATGCAGGAGAAAACCCACAAATGCATCTACACGTAGAGAAATTGGTTTGTTGGGGATAGTAAAGTGGTTTTTAAGAAAAAAATCTCATTATTTAACGATTTGGTCACCAAATTATGAAATGTTTGGTCACAAAGAGCCCTCAGAAGAATATGTAAAATTGATTGGTTTAGGAGTAAATCCCAATTAATGTCTGCCAATCAGAGATAACCATTTACAGAACACGTATGCAAACAGATTTCACAGAACTCCAGCAATCTGATCAGGAAACATCCTCAGTGTAGAGGGCAGACAGGAACAAGAAATACGTGATGAAACCCAGAAATGCACAATTTGCTTTCCCTTATGCTTGCTGAGTCAAGTACCTGTTTTAGTATATGTAAGAGATGCTAAATAAAATAAAAATCACTGATCAAATCACTGATTTATCTGTAGCAGTCACTCAATTAAATACAATGATAACCCAAATGGTTGCAGAGAAGCATCACTGCCCCCAAACCACGTATCAAAGCCTTGGAATACCAAGACTGGATATCTAATGCAGTTCTAAAGTAACTGAACAGAACTGGAGCCAACACTGCAACTAACTTAGGTGCTACCTCAGTCATGGCCTATACAGAGAAAAATACTTGTGTGCGTACATGTATGTATACACTTAAAAAATAACTTCTCAGAAACACTTACGTTTTTCTTAAACCCAAAATAGGCACCAATAAACGTCAGCGGCACAGATATGCAAAACCAGAGCGCCAAAATAGCAACCAAAGTACCAAATGGAATAGCTGCTGAAGAGCCTTCTCCCCAGAGAATGAGGTTCATGATAAAAAAATCCGCAAATACAATTCTGAAAAACACACAGCACACTTAGAGCACAGAAATACTTCTTAACATTTAGTAATGTTGACAAAACAATGGCACTGTTTTAGCGCAAACCTCTGCTAAAACCAAATGACACACACAAAATATGAAAACCAAGAGGTCAGACAAGCAATCCTTTGTTAATCTAGTGGGACTGAACTCCAGCAGGAGCTGACGTTCCAACTAAGATATTTCAAAAACATGCTTGTCTTAACTACACTTCAGGGTAAGACTGCTCGCTGTGATTAAGTGGAAAAAATTATCAGAGTGGTTATACATCATATGACACTATATAAGACCGACTACGGTGTGGTCAGAGAAACAGCCCAGAGAATAAAAGAAAACAATGAAAAAGCGGGCCTAAAACTTACTACTATCATAGTGCTTTTTCCTAATCAACCTTTTCATGTGGTGAGAGTAAACAAATGCTTACCAAAAAAAAAAATCTAAGGATGATACGCCCCTACCATACTTATCTTTGTCAAAAGCACCATGATACTCTTGTAGCCTCCAGAATAAAGGGGCAATGTACGATTGGCTTGTATAGCCGAAACTTAAAAAATTAGCTATGCACATCAGAGAAGCAATTTAATTCTGTTAATCATGTCAATATTCTCAACTTACCCAGGACAAAGGAATGATGTCAGCAGGACATTTGTTTTCCATTTCTCACCTCCAAATGCTGTATTAAAACATTTGAAAGACATTAAAACATGCATTAAGCTCAACTATTAATTTTCCAGTCCATTTACCTGTTATACTTAGCTTGCAAATACTCAAATAATGTGCTATCATGCCCAAATTTAAAACAGTAAACTAAATCTTCAGTAATAAAATTAAATTTCCTTATCCTCTTGCTTAACCACAGAACTTCAAAGCAAATAGTCTCAGACCAAGGTCAGGAAAGGAATCCAACTAAAACTGTGTCTCTGACCACTTTATCTACTAAAAGGAGGGAACAGATTTGCAGTATTTCTAAGTCTTTAAAAAACATTTTAAACCTGGGGTGATTAAGAAATTTAAGCTTTCTAGCATTTGACTGCAGGTTTCAGTAGGTAAAGATACATAAATATGTGAAAACCAAGCTTAACAATTTTCTTGCAATAATTCTTGCCTATGAATCTTACAGGAGAGTCAGAACTAACACGCTTACAGAAGTAGTGATGTTTTCTTGAGTCTTAGCAGCATTAAGCAGTGGTGATACCAAAAGACCAAAGATAGCTTTATTAAGAAAATCTTTATGAATTTGCACTATGCTGATAAAAATTCTAGTCAGTATACTTTCAAATGAAAATATCCTGCTGGAGTGCAGTGAAGCTGATAATTTCATCTAAGTACTGCTATAATGACATGCTTCTTTATTTCAAGAGTCAGAAGTGATTATGGTTAGAGTGATTTTAATTAAGTTTCTATTTCTTCATAAAAACTTGGTAGAACGTGACAGCAGTTATTAAGATTAACCATTTAATTTCCATTCAGGTTTCACTTTTTAAATGCGATATTGAAAAAACCCCAATTTTTAAAACTGGATATCCATTTCAGTTGCATTTTGTTCTACATCTCACATTACCTTATTTGTATACTATTAAAAAACTCCCATTCATGTTTACATGCTCTGTACAGGGTATGAACCACTTCCCGTTATAACAAAAATATCTCTGGATCAGTCACTCAATGTCTTAGTAGTTAAACACAACATTCAACTATCAACTAAGTGATTCCCAGTAAGTAAACTATGAAATATAATCATTAATAACTACATCTCCACCAAAGACACGGGATTCAATTTACCACCAATACACTTCAAAATATCCTTCAAAAAACATAGTATTCAGCACAATATAAAGAATAATTCTATCCTAAATTATGCTCCTAGTACTAAAATTTCCTTCTGTTTAAGTCTAACTGGCTTGGAGATTAGGGATAGTTCACCATCATGTCACTACCACTGTGTAAAAATTCCCTACAAGATACAAACTCACTTTTCCCACTGGTTCTCCCCACATGAAAATTACAAAATTGTTAGAAGAAAGAACTCCAATATCTACTGCCAGGCTGAAGTGCTGAAATAAACTCCTTCCCTAGCCTTGTATACTCTGAACTAAAATAGTCCAAAAGATCAATCTCGCTCAGTCAAAAAACCTTTCATCTTGAGTAAAGTGATTTAAAACAAGCTGTATGTGGAATGCCATGTTTCACCTTAAAATAAATCAGAGGATACAGGGGTAAACCATCTCAGGCTGGTAGACAGATAGATCTTGAAACAATAGCTGGGATCAGTGAGGAAAAACAGTATCAACTAACTCCTGTCAGGGGTCCAAACACCACTGGGCTGGTTTGTACAACTACAGAACACCTAACAATCCTCCTCCCTACACTCCAGCCACAGTCTGATAAACACTGTCCTCCAAAAAACCTGGGAGCTAGCCAGAAAGAGGTCACAAATCTCAGGCATGCAAGAACTGAGGTGCACATTTTGGGGATGCAGGTGAATGTTACCAAGCAACATCCATGGCTAAAACTAAATACAGGTTTACATCGTCCCCCCAGTTATAGGAAACAGAAGCAGAAAACACTCTGATCTAAAGATGTAATGACCTTAGTACCAGTAGTATTTAATTTCACAAACACACAGCAGCAAGAGCAACTCAGGGTCTTCAGGCATGATTACATCCAAACCAGCGTAACTATGTTAGTGTTCTATATGTGTTTTCTGTTGTTAAGGTAAGTGCATTTCTCCAAGTTGCCCTGAGGGAAGCTACAAACAGTGCTGCAAAAGAAAAATCAGTTCTGTAATGATAATTGACTTTAATGAACTTAAGCCTTGTCATTTTCAGTAACTTTTACTCACATTTGTAGAATCTGGCAGCAACATAACCGGCTGGAGTTCCAAGCAGTACCCACAGAACTACAGCACAGGTCATTAGGGCTCCCCTGTTAGCAGGTGACAAAAATCCCAGGCAAGCAAAAACTGTGAAGCAGAAATGCACAATTTCAGAAATTATGTTAGAAATTTTAGACTGTATGTTTGAACATCAGTTATCTTAAAATCTGTGCATACTAAGCTGCATGTCTACTACATCAGCCCAGCTGTCTCTAATGACTTTAATGAAATTTCTAGACAAAACTATACTGCTATTTTTACTAGCGCCATGTAGTTAGCAGTGAAAAATCATGTATACTCAACTAAATCCTCCCCACTTGACTACTTACACAGGGTAACAAAAGTCATTATTAAGATTTGTGTGCCAGAGCCGAGAAAAACTGACAACAGCATTCCTTTTCTTGGGGGCCTGAAGATATCACCATGAACCAGTTTCCAGCCAAATTCTTCTTGAGCATCTTCCTGTAAAAGAAATACACCTATTTTAATACAGTAGGTTGCAACCTAAATAGCCTGCTACAGCTACACATTTAACTGAAAAAATTACATTCCAAATGAATTTTAGGAGCTGCATTTTAGACTTACAGTGGAATCCATCTGATTGTATCTTGCAATATCTTTATGCAGTGTCCTCAACATAATCATAGCTACCATTCCAGACAGAAAGAGGACAATCACCAGGGAATTCATAATACTGGAAAAAAAAAAAGAAAATAAATGAAAATCATCATTCAAACTGCCATGTAAACACTTCAGTACAATAAACTTCCTTCTCACCTAAACCACTGGATGTGAGTGTGAGGCATGGATTCCAAAATATAATCCCATCTTGATGCCCACCTGATACTTTTTTCTTCCTGAAAGAGCAAACACATGAGCTTCAGATACAGTCGGTATCCAACCTGTACATTTAAAAGTTGATGTTCATGCAAGGCAATCTTAAATCTTGTGACTAATTGAAATTTCAAGTTCCATGCCTTACAGGGAATAGTTTAATAATAGCTACCTAGAGCAAATGTAAGATTTGACCACGGAACCTAAACCAAAATATTTTCTGAATTTGAGCATGTGTGACTTCTTAAGACATAACAGCCTACCAAATAAATTTAACTGTGCTTCCTCCTTTCGAGAACTGTATCAGCTCATCTGGAATTGGAATGGACTGGCAGATTAATGAAAGAACATGCATTTTTTAGCACATATAAATCCACATATCGAGAAACTAAGTTATGCTATACAGTCTCCAGCATAATATTTCACTCTCTAGATCGTGCTCTGTCCAAATTATCCTTTGCTTTCATACAACCTCATTTCAGTACCAACTACCAATCCCATTACAAACAGCTTTTACTGCAGGACAGGTGGGGAAACAATACTACAGAACTTACACTGTTAGTACAGGGAAGCAAATTATTCCTCCAGGCATTTCAACAGATTATACTTATTCAGAATGAACATTCATTGATCAGAAACACTTCAAAAAGGACATTTGTTTTATTTTTCAGAGTAAACAAGAAAAAAGGAATAGACAGTGCTAGTCAAGGTGAAGATTGCTATTAAACAAACCATAAACACTACTATTAATTAATAAAATTGGCTAAGTGTCTGAAAGGCTGTTATTTCAGTAATTTATAACATACAAGAGCAAGAGTGCTTTCCAGTAAAGCCAGGTTTTGAAAAAAACCCCAGTGGGTTAAAAAATTTAGCCAAGATCATATATCTAGTTCACTGAGATAATAAAACTATGTCTCAAAGCAAGCAACAAATTTCTAAACCAGTATCAACGACTCTAGGATAAAACTGCATTTTTCTTCATACCTAAACTACCTTTTTTGTCTTCCTGAGATGACCTGATCTGCCAACCCAATGGAAATTCGTAAGACTACCTCCAATTGATGTAACACTGTCCACAGGACAGTAACACACACACACACAGCTGGGCATGTCATTTTTTAAGGAGAAACAATAAAATAAAATGAAGCTGAGGTCACTCAATTACTAGCTTCTGACAGGTTTCCATAAATACTTGCTTTTTGGTATACAAATTCATTTCAGCACCGTAACTGATATAATTTCTCGAAATACAATTTTTTATATATATACATAAGTTCTCAAAATATAATTATATACTATATACATAACAGAATCCCTCCTGAGTATACATCTTATACTATTTATTGTATTTTGAACTCAGACTAACATGGAAACAGTTTGAGAAAGAGTATGAAACTTTGGGAAACAGTTTGTCCAGCAAACTCCATTTAGAGAAAAACAGAATCAAAACCCCCCTCTCTTGTTTGTCAACCAAATGAGATATATTCAGCTGTCACTGCTGCCTGCAGTTGCCTGATACACTGCTCTTCTGCTTTTAAATAGAGAGTAGTAGAACAAAGAATACCAGCTTCCTACTCCTTTGCAGGTCTCTATGGGAGGAAGACATTGGGGAGAAGGCAGCTTTTGCAGCAGGAGAGCAGAAAATGATCAGCTTCAACCTACCTACAACAGAAATTTGCTGAAACACACAATTTCTCAGACTTAAGATGGATTGAAAAATAATCTATCAGACAACCTAACAATCTATCAGACATGGAAAGTGTGACTCTTTTAAAAACCACATATGCGTTTCACATCCACTCTCTGTGTGTTGGTATGCAAAACTGTAATGTACGTGGTTAAATCCCAAGCCACCTCTGACATTCCAGTCCAAATAAAGTTTTAAACCTACAAATTTACTATTGTGAGCTAATTTTAATTGTCCACCTTTATAATTCAGAGTATTTATGCATGATTTTAAGAGGTAACTACCACAGAAATCTTTAATACTCACGTGAAAAGTAACTGAGTATGTGTAAGCAATTTTGACTTCTCCACTAGCCTTATTACTTATATCCATAGGTACCCCTGAGCAGTCGGGGTTGTCTGCATGGGTATGCTTGTAACTGCGGGGAGAAAAGACACAGAATGAAAGCCCCTTCACTGACAACATTCTTAAGAAAGAATTCATTAATCTTGGAAAAGCATACCAGGGATTCCTCCCTTAAATACAAGAATTGTTCTTAATGTCTCATAAATTTCAGAACTCATAAGGAACATATCCTAAGCTCAGGACCTTTTGAAATTTGAACTCCTAAAACAAGACTTGTCTCATCCAAAAAGAACACAGTCTCTTAAGAAGTGTAACAAAAATGAAAGAAGTCTTAGTACTACTATGAACCTCCAAAACACTCAAAAAGTTACACCACCGGAATTACTAACTTCTGTCAGAAAAAAATCCTTTCAGCTGAACCAACAATGCAACAAGCTGAGTTATACCATGAAAGACAAGATGCTAAGAAATAATAAAACAGACACCAGTTGTGCAAAAGCCACACTCATCAGTTGTTCTGGTGTCTGTGTATCTGTGAAATCTTTCTATTCAAACCCCAATTGTTGAAGACATCAAATCTTGCACTCCAGTCAAGCCTGCATCAGGCACTGGTGGCCTGTTCTAATACAAAACAGAATATTCCCTGGTAGGGAAATTAGGGTTGTACACGCATGCACACGCACACACATCACACCCCTCAAACACTTACAGGTTTGATTTTCTCTTTTCTTGGTCCAAACAGGAAAAAGTGCACCAAGATCCATCAAATTCAGAACAAAATTACATTAGACTGTCCTAACTACACTACATCAATCAACAGGAGAGGTAATCTGCAGGTCACATATCTGAAAATATTTCTGACTAGCAGCAGGTTCCCAGATCAAAGCAAGTGTCTTGGGATGGATCACTTTTTGATGACAAGTTACTTTCAATTACTCACCTTTTTGGTTCAAGTTTAGCAGCAACTAGTCTTGCTCCCAGAGCTTCATTCTCCACAACATGGTAATATATTTTTATGTCAACATGGTTGAAAATATAAAAGGTATCTTTTTCATGAAATTCTGACTGCAATGACAAAAGGGTGTAATAAACAATCAAAAAACACAGACATCTCAATGCCTTAGACAGAAGCCTGCAGAACAGAATTTTAGGCTGTATACAGTTTTTCTGTCAAGAAGTTCTCCTAAAATATGAATGTGAGATACTGGGAATTATAAAGACAGTAAGTGCCTTCTTGCATTAAAAACACAAGTTAGAAAAGTTAATGCTAAGAACAGTCTACAAGAATTGAAAAGTAGAAAAATTATTTTAAAATATTTTAAAGATATATTAATAAATTTCTCTAACTGAAGATGTCCTATTTTATTTAAGTAGCAAACTGAATAGGTAACTATGTGACAACTTCTGTTATCAGAAGCATTTCATAAACATCAGCTATTTTAAAACAATGAGTATCTTTTTCAGCAATTAAACAGAACCTTCCTAGACAAACAATGCAAATAAATGCTCTCTGTGACAGAACCACCTTCGAAACCAAAGATGCACAGGGATGAACAGCAAGCAGCAGCCAAGAATGCTGGATGCAAACCTCTGGTGAAGGGAAACATCACCTTGGAATTTAGTCAGCTAAAGAGGTTGTTAAACTCACAAGGAATTTAACAGCTATGTCTACTGAAGTTCAGTGAGTACCTCTTAAGGGTTCTATGTCCACCCTTTCTACAGACCACTCCAATTACAAGAATAGTTACATAAATGAAATGTTCTTCTACAGTACATCAGTCACTCCTTCAAAGGTTATTATCCTTTTATTAAAAGCAAGTATTAAAATAAGATTAAAATAATATTGCCAGATTACATGTTTGATCATAAATGCATCCATTCATATGGAGCCGCTGAAACCAATTCATTATGGAGGCAATTAAACAAAATTGGCAACAACAGAAACTGTTATCTTTGGTAAGATCTATTCAGTAAAACCACCCGTTTTGAAAAAAAAACAAAAACCTATTCCAAGTTCTCAGTGACCTCGCCGTGGAAGAGGTCTGTGGTAGTAAAGATGTCCTGGACTTTCTGTTGTATTCTTATCTCCATAATGCTTTCAGTGCACTTATCTGACCTCCAGCACCATATCATCTGTCTATCACAAGAAAATCTTTGCTCATGCAGAAATCTTATGCCTTCTTCCATCAGCTCCCAGTTTTAGGGAAAGCAAACCTCTGAAAAGGACACAGAGGTACAAACACACCTATGCAAATCTGCTTCCCTAAAAACACTTCTATCCCACAAAAATGTAAAGTCCAAGCCTTCAAACGTTTCAATTTCTTAGGCAACGAAGGATGACAGGCTTTCCTTCCCCTTTACTCTCCGTATGTACTAAATGCCACGCATGTTCATCCCTTGATCTTTTAGAGCCCTTCTGTATTACGCAGCGTAAGAGATGAGGTTTTTAGGCTGAGATGAGGCTTTCCAATTGAGGTACTTGCAGAGACCAAAACACTTGCCTATTTTTAGGCATCATGGGTTCTTAAAATAGCAAGGACTCACCATAGAAACATGACACAGGAGAAATGCCAGTCTCTAAATTAGTAGAAAGGGGATATTAAAAAATATATAATTGCATAAACATACATTAATAACACAGGCATCTTTTGGACGGCCATCTTCTGTAATATAACAGCCAATAGGAAAACCAGGATTGCAGAACCTCTGGCCATCTTCCACATCATAACACCACGTCACAGGCATGTTGTCCACAATCCTGTAAATGGCATAGTGACACTTTACAATTTTTCAAAATACACAGTGCAATGGAAACAAAACCAGATTAACATTAATCTAACTTTGTTACATTCATCACTGGAACATTAACTACAAGAATAATACTACCCATGGAACTGCACCGACTGCTGATCCAAGTTCCAAATGAGTTACAAGCACGTAGCTCTTCAACTGACACCATTCTATTCACTGCACTGTTTCATGAAGTCCCCTTACAAAAACAGCCCAAAGCAGAAAACTTGCCCAGTCTGAAGTCGTAACAATTTAACTTTTCATTATTTTGTCTTTAAAAATGGCCAAAAGCATCAAATTTGCTAAACCAGCTAAAATTGACAAGTTCAAGTTTAAGACAAAACACAAAATAAAAAAAAAAAGCCTACATCACATTTAATTAATTCTTCAGCTTCCTCATTGCTCTTCCATTGCAGAAGACATTTTTCATGGCACTCTTTAAACATTTTTTTTACTACTTAAGTGAATTCCTGATCATTAATCTCATTTATAGCTACCAAAGAGTATGCAACATTTTATTTAGATGATTTACATTACCAAAAAATTCTAAGCCACCAAACAACTGGGGAAATAATAACTTTCAAACCTGCTGCTTTTATATTATTGCCTCACAATATTTGTATTACCTAAAACCAGGGGATTTATAGGTCAGTTTCAATAAAAAATTTGTGGAAGTGCACACTCCCATGATGAGCTGCAAAAAGTTATAGGACAGTAAGATGCAAGCTGTATCTAACATGCAACTAACAGTACAAATGTCAAAACCAAAAAACATACTTTTAAACATAGAGAAAGGTAACTAACATAGGATCCTATCCCTTCATAAAAGGAACTACTAGAAGACCATAAACCAATTTCTTTATGTTCTATGAAGTGTTTTTTAACTAGATGAAAGATAAATCCCCAAAATATGTCATGTAAAGAAGACTTAAAATTCAGTATCTGACATCATTAACTGTCCAAGGCATATTTTCAATGGTATATTAATAAACTTCATACATGAAGACATTAGACAACTGCCACTTCTGGTGCATCATTAAACCAAAAAAAAGGACATCCCACTGAAAGTTAATGCAGCAGATTTTTTGTACAACTTACCAAGCTACTGAATATGTTTACAATTGTCTCATAGATACTTTTAAACAGCTAATTAAACACAGGAATTATGACTTCAGACAACAAAAACAAAGCACTGTTTAATCTGTTGCATGTTGGAACAGCCTCTAAATTAGCACTACTTTTTAAAGCACGTTAACAGATGGGGGTAAAAAGAGTGGTACGTGCTGCCTTTATCCACACAACATGGAAAGACCAGTAGCTACCCAGCAGAAACAAGATACAGTATATTCTTGGTTTATACTGACACAATAGAAAAGGTGAAGACAGGCCCTACAAAAACAAGAGTTTCCAGGTTTTCAAGAGATTCCAAAGACTATTGCAGTTGCAGCAGCACCAGCCAATTCCTACTCGCTTAGCAGGCTACTACAGGGTACAACGAAGTTGCAAATTAGGAGCTATTCCAGATTTAGATTCATTACACACAATTATACATATCATGTGAGGCAAATGGCATGAGGTTCAACAAGGCCAAGTGCTGGGTTCTGCATGTGGGTCACAACATCCCCATGTAGCACTACAGGCTGAGGCAAGAGTGACTGGAAAACTGCCAGGCAGAAAAGGACCTGGGGGTGCTGATACAGAGCCGTTGCACATGAGCCAGCAGTGAACCCAAGTGGCCAAGAAGGCCAGTGTCATCCTGGCTTCTATCAGCAGTACTGTGGCCAGCAGGACCAGGGCAGTGATTGTCCCCCTGTACTCAGCACTTGCAAGGCCACATGTGTCCAGGGTCCAGTGTCCAGTTCTGGGCCACTCACTACTAGAAAGACACTGAGGTGCTGGAACACATCCAGAGAAAGGCAACAGAACTGGAGAAGGGTCTTATGATGAGTGGCTGAGGGAGCTGGGGTTGTTCAGTCTGGAGAAAAGGAGGCTCAGGAGAGATCTTATTGCTCTCTACAAATGCATGATAGATGTTCAAGGTGGAGGTCAGCCACTTTTCCCAGGCAGCTAGCGACAGGAAGAGAGGAAATGGCCTCAAGTTGTGCCAGGGCAGGTTCAGGTTGGATATCAGAAAAATTTCTTCACAGAAAGGGTGGTCAGGCATTGGAAAAGGCTGTCCAGGAAAGTGATGGAATCGTCAACCGCAGAGGTATTTAAAAGACTAGATATGGCACTCAGGGACATGGTTTAGCGGTGGAATTGGCAGTGTTAGGTTAATGTTTGTATTTGGTTTGTGTGGCAAGGTTTTGGTTGGCAGGGGGCTATAGAGGTTTTTGTAAGAACTGCCAGAAGCTTCCCCCATGTCCGAGAGAGCCAGAGCCAGCTGGCTCCAACATGGACTCATTGCCGGCCGAGGCCAAGCCCATAAGTGACCAGAGGCAGCATCTCTGGGAAACAGATTCAGGAAAGGGACAAAAAACCCTTCACAACAGCAGCTGCAGCTGGAGAGAGGAGTGGGAATATGTACAACTCTGCAGACACCAAGGCCAGTGGAGATGAAGGGGGAAGAGGTGCTCCAGGCACAGGAACAGAGATTCTCCTGCAGCCCATGGTGCAGCCCATGGTGAGTCAGGCTGTCCCCTTGCAGCTCATGCAGGACCACAGGGCAGCACATATCGACCTGCAGCCCATGGAGGACCCCACACCAGCGCAGGGGGATGTGCCCTGAAGGAGGCTGTGATCCCATGGGAAGCCCACACTGGAGCAGGCTCCTGGCAGGACCTGTGGCCCCAATGGAAAGATGAGCCCAGTCTGCAGCAGGTTTGCCAGGATTTGTGAACTCATGGGAGAATGATGCTGGTGCCTCTTCTTGAAGGACTGCACCCCATAGAAGGGACCCACACTGGAGCAGTTAATGAAGAACTGCAGCCCAGGGAAACGATTTGCATTGGGGAAGTTCATGAAAAATTCTCCCATGGGAGCAACCGCACACTGGAGCAAGGGCAGAGTGTGGGGAGTTCCAGATCCTGAGGAGGAAGGAGTGGCAGAGGCAATGTGTGATGAACTGACCACAATCCCCATTCCCTGTGCCACTGGGGGGAAGGGGGGAACTGATGAAACCTGGGAGTGAAGCTGAGCCCAGAAAAAAGGAAGGGGTGGGGAGGTGTTTTAACATTTGGGTTTATTTCCCATTATCCTACTCTGATTTGACTGGTAATAAATGAAAGTAAATTCCCCAATTTGAGTCTGTTTTGCCCATGAGAGTAATTGATGAGTGATCCCTCCCCACCGTTATCTTTTACCTTTTGCTACATTTTTCCTCCCCTGTCCACTTGAGGAGGGGAGTGACAAAGCAGCTTTGGTGGGCACCTGGTGTCCAGCCAGGGTCAACTCACCACACGGTTGGACTCAATGATCTCAGAGGTCTTTTCCAACCTAAACAATTCCATGCTTGTATATTTGAAATTTTATCTCCATAACATATGCTAGAGAGATTGCCTGCTTTTGTTAGTGTTTTAATCTCCTAATCAAAACAAGGCAACATTAACATATTGCAAGTAAGTTTGGTTTGGATAAAGGCTTTCCCTTGCATCTATGCAGCAAAGACATACTGAGCTGCCTTCAAGCAGCAATGCCGGAACAAATTGATAGTTTAAGTAGCAAATCATTTTTCACAGTTAATCTTCAAATTTAAAATGACTTGAAGAGATTATACATGTGGAGCAAATATGCTATTCAACAGTGTTCTTATATGTCTCCCAAGAACATCTGGTGATGAACATTGTCAGCCAAGATATCAGTATAGCTGTTGAGTCCAATTCAGTATGTCAATTCCTAATCTTATTAAGTGGCTTTTGAAACCTTAAAAGTACTTTGCACCATCTGTGTTCCCCAGGAATTTCATGATAAATTGAAGCTGGATAATAACCCTCTACTGAATCCTCACTTATGCTACCTTGTTGATCCCTGTACAACATACCTCTGCACCATATTCCTGGAGCATGCATCATTAATCACAAAATCCAGCCACTGCCACTTTGTGAAGCTGTGGCTAAGGAGGACTAACAGACATAGCCAGGGATTTTTCATGCCACTGATTCTAAAGTTTTAGGGCAATGGGCAGAGCAAAAAAAAAATAGTAGAAATGCCATTAAAAGAACTAAGAAATAACCTAAATTTCAAGGGAAGTTTTCACACTGAAAAACAGAATTATATCTTATTTAAATCTCAACAGTCCTATCAAGATAGCTATACTGGTTTAAAAAAAAGTATAATTTAATCTACAGGGGAAAACCAATCTGAAGTACTTTTTGGTACGATTAGTTTTACACAGTTCTGTTTCAGTTTTGTATCAGCTTAAGTTATGGGCTTTCCTAAAAAAAAATTAATTTCTTTCAAGTCTCATACCCTTGGGAAGCTATTTTTAATTTATACACCAAAACATACACAATCTTTTAAAGCTGAAGCTTTATGCCAGACTCACATGCATCACTGAAATTCAGAGTGGTGCAAATATTACAAACACATGCAGTATTTAAGAAGAATATAATCAAGTCCAGCATGTTTGAAGCACCACTTATTTTAGCATTAGGTATATACACTTCAAATCCCTGCAAAAGTAGCTGTACCTTTCAGAGTTTATTACTTCCTTGTTCACCTACCTGAGCTATTAGACTAGACTATTGCCTGTGATCCCTTCTGATGTAATCTATGAAACTCCTATCACACTCATTTTCAAGAGGTTCCCAGAAATATTTACATCAGTGAACCACAGTTTATCCCCACAAAGGGATATCCCATAGCAGTTCCCAAGAGCAGTAGAAAATGCACTTGTTGCCTTTCCAGCTGTTTCAAAATTGAAGGAATGGAAGGTGACATTACAGAAAAACATTACAGTAATGACAGTGGCAACATTCAACCTGCATTTTTACTAAAATAGCCAAAAAGTTTAAATCCAATTAGATGAAGACCGAAACATTTGTTCCCATAAAGCAGGAGGCCCATATTTGGATTTAGGGCATACCTCTGAGTGACATCAGTTAATGATGCCCATGTGTTCCTTGCAAAGACATGCCTCAGGAACTCATGCCCAAGTTGTTCCTTCTATTCTTGCACCTGAAAGCTGCTGTTGGCAGAGCATACCAACACGTCAAGCACTAAATAAACACTGATAACGTGGCTGGGTATTTCCAGTGTCAAGAGTGAGCCTTCTGATAAACATTTCACAGCTCTTGGATGTGGGTGCAGCCCTGGGAAACTGAAAATCTGCCTGAGATTCAGCACACGTGCTCATCCTTGCCACCCTTAATGTCCGTCGGACGAGGATTCCATGTCCAAGCTGAAACAGAGCCCCAGCATGCTTCAAGGTCAATCAGATGGTTACAGAGAGGCTCAGAGAATAGGGAAGGACCAAATGTTTATGCGTTCCCCAAAATTATTTCATTAATTAGTTTTCATTGGCCACCTTTTCCTTCCATATCCATAGAAGAGAAACAAACATTGCATAAAACTCTTTCGGAACTGTTGATCCTGTCTCCTGGACACAGCTCTTGAAGGTGAGTGCAAGGGCTCGAGAGGAAAACAAAGGCAAAATAGCAACAGAATAAAGGTCCTGTTAAGACTTTTCTCAAGCTAAGGCAGGACTAAGTTCTACATTTACACGTGAAAAGAAGCAGCAGTATTTTACAGTAAGCACAAAGCTTGCTGTTCAGAAACAGATTCATTTCCATTGCTCCTAGTGCTTATCCTTTAAGTGGAGGAAATTTTTTTATGAAGACAACAAACAATATAACATTTTCTGCAAAAACAGAAGGGGAATACATTAAGTGCAAATATCTAGTGTTCCATCTGTATTAACTTGCAAATACAAAATTATAAACTAAATTATCACCAACATACTACACTAACCAATCTACGAATTTTGATACCAACTTACCAGTGATGTTGATAATTCAGTAGCATACTTTTTTTCAAAAAGTCTAATTTCTGTCTATCTTCTGGCTTTGTGGTATCATATGTTTTTGTACAAACAGATTTACATGTCTCCTTCTTGTTGAATGTGAACTAAGAAAAATGAGAGACTCATGAGCAAAAAGGTCATAACAAGCTGTCTAATTTCAGTACTTAACAATTTCTCCTATGCATTTCATTGCCTACACTATTACACTGAAAACAACAAATTATACTGAAACTAACAAATTACTGAAACTAGGTACATTAGCCCTCCAGAGGAGGTTTTTATATTAGTGTGTGCTATAAACCCCTCCTGTGCTCATTGTAGGAGCCCTACAGCAAGAGCTCCTTGTTACTGACTAGAACACGGTTTTCTGTCATGATTTACCAGATAAGTCATTTGACCTCACGGCAGCCACGCTGTCACAGGCAGCTTCAATTGGTAACTTTCTCTCCTACTACCTCTGTAGAAGAGAATGTGAGCGCTTCAGTCACCACAAAAGACCACCTAGCTAACACCATTTATAATTCTTCCATTTTATGGCTGCAATATTTTCAGATCTGGTTCCAAGAAACAAGAGTGCTGAGCAGAAATAATCAGATTTTGTCACATCCCAAAGAGAGAAGACGACCTGCACAGCACTTCAGGCAACAGCTCCACGATGCAAAGCACACAGTTACAATTAGGTTAAACGGACAGATTTCTATTGTGTAGAATTTCAGATGCTGAAGCTCTCTCAGATAAAGCCCTTGTGAAAATCATCTTCAAGATTCTGATCTCCTTTGGTTACATCTGAATGTACACACTACCAAACACCCCCTGTCAGAGAACAAACCCTGTAAGGAGACGGTTCTATCCTCTCTCCAAATAAGACTTGGCCAAGGTTTTCAGATGGACGCTTCTTTCCTTCTGCTTGACAAAAATCAAACCTGAATTAGAGAAAAGATACAAAAATGAATAAAATATTCTCGGCTGCAAAGAATGTTCCCAAATCAACATGTTCATCATAAGTAAAGGAACTATACAGCTTCTCCTGTAGACAACAGTTTCTTCATTTAACCTGTGAAGTGTGAAAATCACTCTCCCAGTTTGAAAATAAACCAAACAGAACCAACAATCAAATCTCTTACTCAGCTATTTCAGAACACTGTAGCATAAGTTTCTTTGAGCAATTAGAAGTTTCCTATTTGAACAGGGACTTTAGACAAGAATTAAATCTTCATCTAGAGTTTAATAATGACTCTGAGGAAAAAAAGTATGCAGGCCAGATTCTTGAGTTTGGGGGAAACTAAACTAAACTAAACTAAACCACACAGACAGAGACAGCTGCCTTATAACAAACACTGTTAAACAGGTTATTACAGTTTTACTCACTAACACATTTAAAAGCACATCCTCCATGTTTTTCCAGTCTATTTTTAAATATATCACATTTGTGTTCTTTAAAGTGTAGACATAACTGGTGCTTAAGCTCTTCAATATTAACAGTCAAAATATTCTTTATAGCAAAAACTTTACATAGTTGTACCAGGCACTGATACATTTTGTGCACTCCTATGATGTGTACAATGAAAACATTTAACACCTCATTAAGATAATTGATGGGATGTTCGCACCTCATTACCACTTTAACTCATCTGGAATAGGCTACTAAAGACAGCGGCAATACTTTGATCTACAGTGACAACTAACGCAGTAAAGTATCATATATATACACACACATATTTTAACCTCAAGTTACACCACAACAGTGATTCAACCTCTACCAGAGCCTATAAATCCATGCACTCAAGTATGAACAAAGACAACTGAGATGAAGGAAGCAATGTAGGTATCCATCTGCTCATTGAAAATTCTGTATTTGTAAACTCATGTTAGAAAAATAAATAGACATGCCTCAGTGGCACACTGCTGCAACAGGACGTAGATAATACTGTTAGGTAAATTAAATCCATCTTTTTGGAAAAACTGACAATTAAAATGGCATAAACAGTATGATATACTTACGCAGTGTATTCGTAGGGAAGGACAGACTCTACTGAGTCAAGCCTGTTCACAAACAGCTCGATTCCAGACTGAAAGAGCAGAGATAATCAGCAGTTATATTTAAAGTACTTCTTCAATTCCCATGGATATATAAAAATAGATTTGTTTCAATAAGGTTAAGGAAAGCTGAAAATGTAAGATTTGTGTAATTGTACATCTTGATGTGTAATGAACTATATCCACTGGGAGCATAAGTAAAGCGCTACCCAACCATCACAAAAGCAGTGACCACACGACAAAAACACTTAAAGGCTAACATAACCATTCCAACTAAAACATAGCAGGAAATCATGCACAAAAATAATACCCTTAACACAGCTGCCAGTGTTTGAGTTTCATGTACCAAGTTAGAGCCATATTAGTCATCACCACAATTTTTGCGTAATAAAAGTCTTAAAAGAACACGAAGAAAAGTGCAGATGAGACCAGTACTTCTCCCTGTAATTAAGATGCTCCACAATTAGTATATAACTAAATAGTACAGTAACTAAAAAGTGAACGATGAGAATTTAGACAATGTATTCAGACTGATACACCATTTTAAGTTTGAACAGAATCTCTTTCCAAAGAGAAGGCAAGGATAGCCACATGTACCTTCCCACAGAAGTTTTTCAGTAACTCTACCAACTCTTGAGGAAGAACCTGAAATTCAGCCTGCTGTGGTTTCAGACTAGTTTGGTCTATATACATTAATTACAGATGGGCTAGCCTGCTGCTATGGAAGGGGAGAGGTCTCTCACTCTTCCCTCTTAGTCTCAAAATCTCTTCCCTTATTCTAGTCTTGCAGTTCCAATAAATTTCAAGTGTTTGCCTTACACTGCTTCTGGCAGTTATCTGCTTGCACAGTAAACCAATTTAATTGGCCTAAGCAGCAAAAGACTTATCCAAAAAAACTTTAAAGAGCAGTTCTTAGTACCACAGCAAGTTGTCCTCACTTCAGCTGGGATAGAATTTTCTTCTTAGTAGCTGGTACAGTGCTGTGTTTTGGATTCAGTGAGAGAATTATGTGATAACACACTGAAGCTTTAAGTTGTGCCTAGGTAGTGCTTACCCTGAGTCAAGGACTTTTCAGTTTCCCATGCTCTGCCAGCAAGGAGGTGCACAAGAAGCTGGGAGGGAGGACAGCCAGGAGAAGCTGACCTGAACTGGCCAAAGGGCCATTCCATACCATGGAATGCCACACAGTATATAAAGTGGGAGAGTCGGCTGGAAGGGGATGATCACTGCTCAGGGATGGGCTGGGCATCCATCAGTGAGTGGTGAGCAATTGTAGTGTGCAACTTGTTTTGCCTGGGTTTTATTCCCCCCTCTCTCTCTCCTTTTCATTAAAATTATTATTATTATTGTTACTATCATTAGTAGTATGAGTATATTTTACTTTGTTTCAATTAAACTGTTCTTACTTCAACCCACAAGTTACTTTTTCCCCCCAATTCTCCTCACCATCTCACTGGGGTCAGCAGGGAGTGAGCAGCTGTGTGGTTCTTAGTTGCCAGCTGGGGTTAAACCACAACACAAATTGAGCTGTCTTACTGTGTAATCGGACAAGAGCTGAAGAGCAAAATGAAGGTGAATGCCCTCAAGAACAAGCCCTCTCCCTTTCAACAGCAAGCCATCTATTTTCTTACCAACAGAAGAGCATTTCCTCCCTATGAAAATTCACTCAAGTTTAGCCAAACCAAGAAATTCTGGAGGAAAAGAAAAGATGGAAATATTCACATGTATCTGTAGCTCAGATACTTCAGTTGGGTACTGCGTTTTACTGACAGACTTTAGCTGTCCATGTGCACGTCAGGATGCAGTCCTGGGAGATGCAGGAAGCTCTGTGAGCTGTTAGCATGACCCACTAAGTGAAGACACACCTTGAGGCTCGTCCTTCCCCTGCCCTAAGCCATGCAGACCTGCTGCTCTCCTCTGGGTAGTGCACGCTTGCCATAATTCTGTAAGCCACTTCAACTCCCTAACACAGCAAGAAACTAGACTGGCAAAAAGCTGGATAGTTTCCTGCCACGTTAAGCTCAAAAAACCAAGTAACACAGCTGGGTCAATGCAGAGGACAGGAACACGCTGCCCACAGGAAGACAGGAACAAAATCTCTCACTCCCAGCAGCAGGGAGTTAGACTGCCTCAGCTGGTCACAGAACCACAGCCTTAAATTAGCTACTTTTCATTGGAGGAGATTTATGTGAATCCTCCTATTTTTCCTAAGATTAATATGCATTACTGCAGAACAGCAAATTTGATAAACAATTTCCCATACAACACCAAATCCTTTTTGGAGTGAGCAGTATTTTTTAAAACTGAGTAAGGATTCTTAATCTTCAGGCAAGAACTACTATTTAAGTCTGCATAGATGCCATTCCATTTCTGATGGTATTCCAATCAAAACCGGAAGCAGCAGCCAAACTGAGTTTGCCCAAGCAGATTAGCAGGCAACTTGGAGAAAGGGGGAAAGCCATAAGTCTCACCGCTCTTAACTACGTGCCCTGTTAACAACATCTCATCCCATCTCACCAACAGAGGACAGGAGATCCACAGGGATCACAACAGACAAACAGTACCTTTAGAGACCTGGCATGTGGATCTAAATCCTCGGGCGGAGGAAAATTCACTACTATTACTGACATTGCAATTAACAGCGATAATATGCAAGAAATCTGCGAGAAATGTAAAAAATGAAGGCTGCCCAAGGAAGCTTAATTTTATCCACTTACATAAATATGATACAGCAATAATCCGATCACACATTGTTTCTCCTTACCAGGGACCAGAGCACATTTAGTGGCAGACTACATGGAGAGAATTACATGTGAAGAGTGCTTTAGACTTCTCCACATGCCTATGTCTAATATGGAAATTGATAAGAGGTAGCTAATTGCAGAAAGAATTTTTGCAATACTACAGCTATTGAGGTGTTCAGCTGCCTGCTGGTGGTACATTTACATTAGCCAAGTGCCTCACTTCACATTTATTAAATGATAAATTCTCAGGAGAAGACAAACATTTTGTACATGTTATATGAAGAATAAAAATGCAGAGACATCTGACGAAGATCACTCCATACGTGTCTCAGGTTGGTTACAAAAGATAGCAGCCTACGCGGTCCACCCGACTTAAAAAAAATAAATCTTTCTTCTACAAGCTTAAAACAGGAATAATCCAAACATAGCAATGTTTTTCAGGGATGTTGTGAAAAAATACAAAGTGCAACTTGAAAGCTTTAGCCTGTATTTGAAAAAAACCCAGTCCTTAAGAGGGTAGTGCAGCGCTATTAACAGGTCACCCAGGGAGGAGACGGATGCTCCATGCTTGGATGTTTCCAAGGCCTGCTTAAACAAAGGTAGAGCTGAGTTGATCTTGTATTGACAACAGTGGTGCTGTGCTCTCTGTCCTCTCATGCTGCTGACATGAGGCTGCAGTATGTGACCTGCTGAGGTCACTTCCAAGCACCATTTCTGTGGTCCTATAAAAGAATGTCCACGGGATATTTCACTACTACAACTGAAGTGCCTTCATTATGTGCCTGGCTTATTCCTGGCTCTGCTGCTTCAAGGCAGCAAAAGGATAAAGTCAGCACATGGTATTTACCAAAAGCATACAGTTTAAGCAGCCTCCTATTCTGAAGAATTACAAACTAGTGTTTCATGTATTGCAGAAGCTGAGAGCTCACAAAGTGCAAGACAGCCACTCTCTACAGAAGTAAGACCATGGATCATAAAACTGATTGGTCCTGAACTTTCTCATTTGAGTATTAAAGCACAGTCTACTGTAATTTCCATCACAGCAGCAGGAAGCAACTTCAAAAGGTGCCCCAAAGGAGCAAAGACTATTTTTCATCAGAGGAGATTTACATTAATGCTCCCCACCAATATCCTTACAAGTGACTAATTTGGTTATGTAAACTTTGCTTGTCACTCCTGCAGGCATGAAGGTAAGTTTAAGCTTCACTTGACACTCTGGGGCCTAGAAGCCCCTACACTTCAGGTTCCTGCAGCCAGGAAGACATAGCAAGGAAAGTGTTACTGGATGCTTACTTTGGTATCTGCTCCAGCTGCTTGTTCCTGCCAAGAATCACAGACACACCCCTCGGCATGACCTGTTACTGTCATCCTTACTTGCTGCAGCTTTCCTGCAAGGATTTGAAAGGACCCAAGAGATAACCGGCCGGGACTTCCTACTTCTCCAACGTGGCCGTAACTCATAGGATGAGGCGACAGCTCTCTCCTTCCCTCGGAGGGATCGTGATCACTTCCCAGCCAGGCCGGAGCTGAGCCAGGAGCCAGGCAAGCAACTCTGCCATTCCCCTAGGTCCTCTGTCTTATCAATTTCCTTTCCAAGGAACAGTGGCCATAAACTCAAACACGAGAAGTTACACCTCAACATGAGGAAGAATTTTACACTGAGGGCGGCAGAGCACTGGAACAGGCTGCCCAGGGGGTCATGGAGTCTCCCTCTCCGGAGACATTCATACGCGTTCCTGTGTCACCTACTCCAGGCGACCCTGCCCTGGCAGGGGGGCCGGACCAGACGATCTCCAGAGCTCCCTTCCAACCCTAACAACTCTGCGAGCAACTCGAGCACAGCGGGAACTGAACCACGCTCCGAGTCCCCGCAGCCACAGCCCCCGCACCGCCGGGGAGCCTCGGTAGGGCAGGGCACGGCGGCTACAAACCCTCCAGACAAACCCCAGCACACAGCCCCCGCGGCAGGGGAACAACACCCAGGCCGCGCCGCACCCGGGCGGCCTCAGGGGCCTCCCTTCAGCGCTCCCCGGGCTTACCTTGCACTCGGGCTTCTCCTTGCCGGCCTCGCAGAAGTTGACGGGCGCCAGGCCCGGCAGGTAGAAGGCGGCGGCGGGCGCGGCGGCCCCCGCCAGCGCGGCAGCGATGAGGAGAAGCCGCCGCAGAGCCATGTCGGGGCCGGGGGG
>VZTA01023754.1:130282-164515 GCA_013398855.1 Mohoua ochrocephala | reverse complement strand
GCACCGGGAATGCCCGAGGAAGAGCCCTGCCAGCAGATGGAGGGTGGCACCGGGAATGCCCGAGGAAGAGCCCTGCCAGCAGATGGAGGGTGGCACCGGGAATGCCCGAGGAAGAGCCCTGCCAGCAGATCGAGGATGGTGCTCCAGCCCGGGTGCCGTGTCCAGCTCTGGACTCCTCAGTACGAGAGAGACAGGAGCTCCTGGAGTGGCTCCAGGGGAGGGTGACAAAGATGATCGAGGAACTGGAACTGTCTCTTACCAGGACAGGCGAAGAGAGCTGGGCCTGTTCAGCCTCGGGAACAGACGGCTGAGAGGGGACCTCATCAATGTCTATAAGTATTGAAGGGAGGGTGCCAAAAGGATGGAGCCAGGCTCTGCTCGGTGGTGCTGAGCAGTAGGATGGGAGGCAGCGGGCAGGGACTGATGCCCAGGAAGTTCCACCTAAACATGAGGCCGAACTTCTTTACTGTGCAGGTGACAGAGCACTGGAACAGACTGACCAGAGAGGTTGTGGGGTCTCCCTCACTGGGGATACCCAAGAACCATCTGATCGCAATCCTGTGCCGTGTGCTCCGGGATGACCCTGCCTGAGCAGGGAGGTTGGACCAGATGTCCCACTGTGGTTCCTTCCCACCTGTCCCATTCAGTGATCCTGTGAATGTTCACAAGTGATAGGAATGGTGCTCAGTGGCCATTTGGGACCCCTGCACCTGGGCAGTCAGTCCCAGCGAAGCCTGGGTCCACCAATCCCGGTCAGGCTGCACTGGCTTCATGCCTGTCCTGCAGTCCTTGATATTTTTAAAATAAATTTTGTCTTTTTAAAAATAAATTATATTTTTTAAAATAAATTTTTTCTGGGGTTTTTTTTGTAGGTTTGTTTTTTTTTTAATTCTCAAGAGTTTCACTGGGAGGAGGGAACCACCATGCCCAGCCCCTCTTACCAACATCCTTGAATTCCCAATAGTTTTCAGTTCAAGAGTTCCTAAGTGAGGAAGGGGTTATTAGAATATAAAGTTAGTTTCAAAGTACTGAAACAAAACAGGAGCTTCCTCCAGATGCAGCAGAATATGGTTGTCATTGGAAAAGGGGGGGATGGGGGGGCAGGGGGACTGCGACTTTTTTTTTTTTTTTTTACAAAAATATGAAATATTTCATGCAAAATATAATATCTTTAAAAAAGATAATCCAGTCTTTATTCCTCACTTCTTTTCCCATGGGCTCTTGTGGGGAAATAATGACTGACGCAGCTAGGCAGGAAGCAATCACCCCTGAAGGCTGGGCAGTCAAGGAGGCAGGATGGCCTCCAGACCCAGGTGGCATGTGACCATGGTGTGATATTGCCCATACCAGACCCAGAGCAGAGCAAACAACATCCCTGTCTGGTTTTGGTCTTTTTAATTCTCACGGGTTTTCGTTTTTTTAATTCTCATGGGTGGACAACTCATCACAGTTTTCAAACCGAATTCTCGGGGTGAGACATACTGCTGGCTGAGTGGAGTTGGGGAGGAGGCAGGCAGGCAGGCAGACAGACAGACAGGCACTTGTTGGCTATGGTGGCTGTCCATTGCAGCTGAGTGTTCAGAACAACCCGTGTCCCTGTTCCCTCCACGTCACTGGTGGCTGCTGTCATATAGCACTGACAAAAATCTACTGAAAAAATCCCCAACAAAAAAACCCCACCCTGTAGGAGGAACAGACATAAAACCTCTGTTTTGATCATGTAGGAGAGGACACTGCTCAGATTATCATTTTGCCTTTCCCTACTTCCTAACGCATTCCATCAGTTTGGGTTTGTGCAACTTCAGAAACTCCAAACAACACCCTCTCATGAAAAACTATTTTTGTAAATGCTGCAGCATTTCCATTAATTGCCTTGGTTCTCACAACATCTTTTATTTCATTTCTTCTGTTTGTTACAGGGCTCAGGGGACACACCTGTTGATCACACAATCCTACAGTAGCCAACTTGTCTAGGGCAGGGTGAGGCTTCAGGCGGGTCAATTCACCAGATACAGGGCTGAGCATCTAAGCACCTAGACCACATAGCATAGTCCTTAGGTAAGGTTATTTGTATAAATTTTTGTGAATTTTTGACATTACACAAGCCATTCTTGAAGTTTGAGATAAATGCATGTTAATTTCTAGCATATACATTAGATATTTTTGAACCCTCCATTTATTTAAAATATAAGTCGTTCATCTACCTTCCTCATTCCAATTCCTACTTGTCTCATCCTGTAGATATCCTAAGAGCACAATTATAAGATCAAGCCTTATGACAAGCGCAGCTGGAGAAGAAATCCCAGTTCCCTCTTTTTATTTAAAATTGCTCATGGTTAGGATAATCAGGTTGTAAATGACCCAGGTTCAGTTTCTTTTCTGCCACAAGGGAGTTCAAATGTATCTCCCATTTCCCAGGTTAATATTCCAAGCAAATTACTTTTGTGGGCCTAATTCCATTCCTTCGCATGAGAGAATATTTAAAAGCCTTTGCCCATCTAATCCTCCTCTTCCTTGAGAACGCGCTGGAAGCTGCGCCGTGAGTAGGAGTTGCGGTGTGTGCTTAAATGCTTTGTGATCTGCTGAAATCTCTCCTCTTGCTCTGCCTTCGTGACTGCAAAACCTGCTGACTCAGAGCTATTTTAAGGAGTGCTCTGCCAGTTGGTCCAAACGGCATTTCTGTGGATGTGGTGCCATATGCTATGATGCTCTCTCCTCACTGCTCTGCAAAGGTGATGTGGAAAAACAGTTTGTAGGCTGTGTCATTTTGGAGCAACTATAACCATGGGTAACAATCCCAGGAATGACCATGGTCCCCTTGAGATCCAATTTGAAGCTGGGCAAAACCCATCTTCGCTAATTTAATGAGAAATTCAGTGGGAACTTGCTTGATAATTTCTCTCCTTGAATTCGCTTGCTACAAGTTTTATAGCCATAGGTTGAAGTTCAGGGGGTGTGCTTTTAGTACCGGAAGAACCAGTATCACAGGTTTTATCATCAGAAATTTCAAGGTTATGCAAGACTGTGAAATAAAATGCAGGAAAAAATACTGTTTCGGAGACTAATGAACCAACAGAAGCCAATGCAAAAGGACACTCTGTTTTTTCCTGATAAATTATTGTCCTAAGAAAATATAAAGATAAGTATATAGAGCAGTTGGAAACTTCTGAGGAAGTAAGTGTCACTCCTTGAAAAGTGTTATCTCTTCTTTTTATCAGAAAGTGTTGTGAATCACTTTTGCTTTTCTTATGGTGGTTCTCACATTTTGCTGCTCATGTCTGGGCTCCAAGGGGTGCCTTCTTCATCCAAGTAGTCACAGTTCCCACAGTTTAGCTCTGCATTTCAGAAACAAAGTCCTAAAAGTCCCTCATATCCTATAGCTTAGTGTCTAATGCCTTCTTCTGGCATATTCCCTCCTTTGCCTGAGGGCATGGCAGCCTGCTTTTCTCACTATAGTGCCTTAGCAGCCAAGCTGTGGGGCTGTTCCACTTGCTGTGGAACAGACAAACAATCCTTGCTGCAGCAGGTGCAAGCACACAGTTGTTTCCCCTGCTACAGGTTACAGTTCAGTTCCGATTTTAGTACCAAGAGAACAAAATAATGCTCTGTTGCATAATGTTTAGGGTGCTAACTGGATACAACTAATGTCCACTTTGCTGCCAATTGTCATTTCAACTTTTTTTTTTTTTTTTAAACTTTAATATAAACTATCTGTTTGCAGCCTGGAACCCGAAGCTCCCCTAGCAGCTAAAATACAGAGTTTTGTAAATAAGTGCATTCTTTTTCTCTCCTGAGGCAACCAGCACTAACAATGACAAATTTCATGCTTGTCGTTCATATTTGGGGGGAAATCCCCTGCTGTTAAGTAGCCCCTACACTGGTAGATAACTTTTTTTTCTATAAAATGAGGTTTAGGGTTAGGGAAGTAAGCATGAAGACTTCATCAGGTGGAGGTGGAAGTTGAATTAAAGTCCCAGATGGCTGTGCTAACAACCACTGCTGGGAGCAATTTCCACCCCCTGCCCCCACCAGGTGCATCAAATATGCCTGAGAACTTCTCAGAGATGAAACAGGTGAAGGATCTTGGTTGGTGAGGATTGATGCTACTTTGACCTGAGGAAATTCGAACAATGTCAATCCTGCTAAGTATAAGGTACTTCCATGAGTGATTGAAAGACAACCTTTAGGGAGCTTTGAGCCTGAAAATGGAGGGGGCTGTGTTCCTCCTCGATGAGATGACAGTAGAGCAGGGTTACAGAAGAGCTATGGCTCTGTGCCTAAAGTGGGAGTCAAGCACCTTGAGTGCTCTGGTCCTGTGTGGTTCCAAAGCTTCCATAGCAATAGCAACATGGCACTGACCACATTACGTGGGGGAGCAGAGGCATCATGTGAGCAGCCCTTGGCCCACGCAGATGGATGGCAGCATCGTCTGTGAGGTGCCAGGGCAGAGATCCTGCTGGTTTGCCTCTCTCTGAAGGCACGGTCCTCCTGTGGGTGGGTGTTGGCCTCCTGCAGCTCAGGGACACTGCTGTGCTGCCACCTGTGACTTCTCTGCAGGGCTTGGTGGAACATGAGGTGTGCTTCTCCTTCCGGTCCGAGCAGAGCCGCCGTCTCTCAGGAAAAACGTGTCCTCTCATACAGAAGCCACATCATTACCTAAGTAAACAAGGCAGCGTTCTGACTAGTCACAAGGTGTGTACAAACTCATCTGGTTGGGCCATTGCTAATTTTGTTTGGTTTTTATGACTTGGAAGTCTGGTTTTGTGTCACTTTTTTTTTTTTTTTTAATCTTTGTTCAGGCATTAGATTCAGCACTTCCTGTGATTTTATGACCAACTTCAAATTAATAGTTAACATAAATTCTTTCAGGCTTTTGGTATGCTATGGAGGCCCATGTCCTTTTTTCCCTCTGCTTCATAGGGCACTAGAAATATACAATCAGTCCAATGCCTGACTCTCTAAATTAAAAAGAGAAAGGAATGACTGAATAAAATAGGCAAAGAAGAGCTCTGTCAGGTAAAAACAGCTAATGAATTACACCTGAAAAGAAAATGCTGAGACAATTACAGTATATTTAAAGCTAAATTCAGCTCAGCTGATGCCTGTGCCTGAACAATGGGGTGGGGCCTTCAGAGAAATGAGTGTGCCAAGAAGGACGTGGTGATGCCTTGCAGCAAACACAAGCCAGACTCTGCCAGGAGGGAGAGGGGACACGTGGCACCAGCCAGAGCCGCCTGGGCACTCCGGGCCGTGGGAGCAGCTACGTTTATGACTTGTTTCAGCTGTTGCTATAGGTAAGGTTTCTGTGAGGTCCCCGGTGAGTTTTAAACCGGCACAAAAGGAAGTGTGGGAAGATTGCTGCCTGCCTGGCTCACATCTCCCATGTTTGGAGTGGGTCTGGTTCAGGCTGCACCAATTAGTGTGTAAGAATATAACGCTGTTAACATCACTACGAATTACAGAGACTGCAAAGAAACAAACCCTTATACTGTAATATGTTTGTGGATAAAACAAAGGGAAATGCTTTCTTTTTATAGCTCTATGACCCCCGAATCAGTTGAGCTGATTACCTGTTCAGCAGTAAGCATGATCAAGTAATAGTTTTACTGTCTGCTTAAATGCCCAGGCTTATTTAAGTTTTCAAGCTTAAATATCACTCTTAGTGGTCACTGATTTCTATCAACTGTGAAAAGAAGAATCTTTTGTGGATTTTTTTCCTCCAAGAAGAGACTGCTCAGGATCTTTGACAAGAGTTAAACTGGATCTTTTGGGGGAAAAAAAAATTTTTAAAAGTATTATAATCTGTTTCTAGCTCATAAATGGGAACACACAGAGACCATCTGCTTATTAGCAGTTAACCTGCGGTCGCATTTCTGAAGTGTTCTGTCCTTGCCCCGTATCCTCCCATGGCATGACAATAATCACACTTGTAATCAGCCACATTCAGTGATAAGTTTTTTATCCAAGGCCAGTTCCTGGTGGTGAATTTTGCACTTCAGATTGTGAGAAGCCTTCTGGAACAGCACAGTAAAGGCTGCAGAGCTGATTTGGGATGCATCTGCTGGAAATCTAGATACGAAGGCATTGAGGCAGTAAAATCCTTCTGAGACTCCTATTTTTCCAGTAATTTCAATTGAGAATTATGTTCCAAATTAGGAGCTGGGTATTCAAGTACATTGAGTTTGCACTATGCTCCTTAGGTCTTAATTTCAGTCCTTGAATTTTGTAAATGGCATGATGGGTATTTATAGAAAGAATATTTGTAGCAATGATTTCCCCCCACCAGTGCTACAGGAATTGCTTTGTCACATGTCTGGCACTGCCTGGTATTCAAGTCTCTAACCAGGACTATATAGCACTTCATAAGAAGCACTGTTTAGAAAGGGAGTTTTTCAATAATCCCTTCTGTTCCTGGAATTTTATGCCCTGAAGTATGAGAAAGGTTATATGTTGTAACTCTTAAGCCTGCTTTATCCATGTGATCTAAGTGCGACTATGATTGTTCCCCTGAAAGACTTAAGCCTTTTCATATTTCAAAATATTTGGGTCTTGGGTATGAAATAGTGTAATTGCCTTGTTAAATGCATGATTAATTACGTAAGAAAAGTTTATTTGTTTTTTCCAAATCTGAAGATTCTGAGTTTCATCCCCTACTCCTAGTATTGAAAAAAGGGGTAGATGGCAGAGCCCAGTTTCCCTACCTTGCATCACCACAATTCTCTTATGACTTATGCTAACCTGTCTTGGGGAAAAACATCAGCCCTGTTATCAGTCAGGCTCTGAGGAACATTCCTATCCAAATAAAAAAATCCTGAGCTGACTAAAATTGTTCTTTAATACACAAGATTTTCAAATAGTAATGAAAGCGAGATTGGGACAAAGCAATGCTGGAGTGACAGTGAGACTGATAGCCCCTGGGATCAAACCTGTGTTGAAATAGATCCATGGGAACCACCAGCTAAAATGATGTACAGGTTATGTTAAGTTACATCGGGCTGGTACCCTCTAGAGATGTTACAGAAACATCTACGAGTTGCCTTTGTCCTGTCAGGTGGTTGTAGTGGTGACAGCTCTGTGGGACTGTTGTCCTACATGAAGAGGTGGGTGGGGCTGCAAGCATCCTCCCAAGGGATCCCACTGATGGGAAGGTAGCCTGAGCAGTCCTATGGCCAGGCCAGCCTTCAGCTGAGTGTTCAACATTTGGAGCACTGGGCTCAACCCCTGCCTGCAAACATTGCTCTACGTGGCTGATTCCTGCCTCTCACGCTGGGGTCAGAGCAAGTGGTGCATGGCAGGAGATGAGTGAAAAGATCATGAAACAAGCAGCTATCAACTGGTGACTTGTGCTGGGAGGCAGCAGGCGAGTAACCTTGCTCCATTTTATGGTAGTGCTTCACCTGCAAGTGCCCGCTGTGAGTGAAATTGCCTGGGCTGGTGCTGTCCTTTATCAATTTCACTCTCAGCAGGCTCCGCAGGTGAAGCATTTCATTGCGGGAGTCGGACTCTGCTTTCTCCTTGACAGCCTGAAATAGAAAATGGAGAAAGGAAAGAAAGTAATAACTGGAGAAAAGCAAAAGCAAGGCAGAGAACCACAAAAAGCAGGATGTGTGTTAAATGGTAATGGCAATTCAGTGTACCCAGCCCTTTAAATTGGGGAGAATTTGACACTGAAAAGAGTTTTACTTAGCTCTTTTTAAGCTTGGCACTTAGAAGTAAAAGAAGTGAAAGGACATTGCAATTAGAAGTGAAAAATTATGGTGAATAATATTGTGTTTAAAATACCATGTAAGATGATGTGGGTAGAACGAAAAGATAGTTTTCTTGATCATCAGCCTAACAGAGAATTTTTGTGGCTGTTTCTGGGAGAAATCCAGGAAAAATTCTTCTTTCCTGTTTTTCTGAATTCTGCATTTCCGATTTATATGCCTTGTTTTGTTGGGGATTTTTTGTTGTCCTTTCTTAAGACAATCAGTGTTGCTGGTTTCCTGATGCCACTTCCCTTGGCTTCAGAGAGAAATTCAGCAGCAAAAATGAGAACTGTGCAAAATCAGTATCTGCATCTGAACATCTGACTGACTGTTACTGGGGAAAGAAATGTATTGGTTCAGGGACGGGGATGTCAACACAACTTTGAGGTTCCCAGACTCATCTCTTTCCAGTCAGTTGCATGCTGGGGCTTACTGGGAGTGGGGGACAGCACAGAGCCCAAAGCATTTGAGCTGGTTCCTGGCTCCTAGTGGAATTGCTTGCATGGAGACTAGGAGTCTGATGGCAGAGCCACAAACATCCTTCTTTAACTGCAATGAGCTTATAGCTTGAACCAGGTCCCTGCGTGCAGCAGGGAATGTGGGGAAGTGATGCCTATACCTCCTGTAGGGTACACCCCACAGCACCAGAAACTCTGTCCTAGATACGTGTTCATGAGGCAATTACAATGTGTAGCCCATCCCTGAAGTTTTGTGGATAAAGAGCAGCTTTTTGCTCCGGTGACATGAGGCATGTGCAGCTGTACCTGGTGGCTTGTGGTTTGCTGCCGGTTTATGTGGGAAAACTGGATGAGAGGCTGCTGCTGCTGGAGGAAGGTGATCTGAGTGGAAAAGATCACAAATCAGCAGAGCTCTCGAGTTTCGGGAGAGGAGGGAGCAAAAGCAGTGGACTAATGAACTTAAACCAGAAGACTTCAACACACTGAAAGAATTGGTAAATGCAGTCTTGTGGAAAGGAATTTTAATGGGAAAGGGAGCCCTGGAGAACTCTCGGCTCCTAAAAGAGGTGCCGAAGATGGGATGAAAAACTGCTCTGATGCAGGAGGCTCCCAGCAGGAATGGGGAGAGGCCAGTGTGACCACCTAGGAAGATGACCTGACAGTCAAAAAGATGGTATAAAAGGTGGCAGGCAGTACAAGGAAGGCTTCTGACACTGTCCCATGTAACTCTTTCATGGGTAAACCAGGGACATGCGGTCTTCATTAAACTACTGCGGAGCGGGGCAAAAAGGAGACAAGGGATCAGCCAAGTGTGTGGAAGACAGAAGAGGAAGAAAGGTGTGGAGAGAGAAGGTGGCACAAAATGGGGTAACTTTGTTTACTCTAAGAATAACAAAATAACATCCAGACTAAAAACTTAGCACAGTATTACACATCTGGTGTTGTAGTTTCATGGAGATGCCTTTGCCTGCTTAGCAATGGTGTGTGACTGTAAACAGAACCGGATTTGCTGGATCAGTCAATACAAACCTGCCTGTCTTGGGGTGCTTTTATGATAATACTGTATTTCCCTGTCGTCTGCTTTATGCCCAGAAAGGGGTCCCGCAGCTTTAAGCTGGGTCCAGGAGAGGGGGGGAGAGAAGCCAGGCGAATTCTTCAGTGCCGTTTGTGTTCAAGGACTCACACACACTCCCCCATATTGCTTGGCTCTGCTTGCAGTGGGAGAGAGGTTTTTTTCCTGCTGCTAGCCAGCTTGTGAGCTGAGGCAAGAGGTTTTTTCCAGGACTGCATACCGGCACACTGAAATCCTCCAGTAACAACTTCTTCTTGTTCTGGAACTGTTCGGCCTAGCTGTGATCCGAGAACCAGATCCAAGAACCCCATGGACCAGCAGGGAGACTGCGGGGACACCGCATCCCAGCCTCGGACCTCGGGAGGGGCCGAGCCAGCTACAGAGGGAACTCTAAATCCACCAGCTTTCTCTGCATCGAGGAGGTTTAATATTTTAACAGTTATTCATTTTTCCTGTGCCCTGCCAGCACTTTGTTTGTTAAATAAATAGTTTTTTTCACTTTCCTCCAAGAAATTCCATTCGTATCAGTGGGAGAGGGAGTGCTGAAAACCTGTCTTTGGGGGAGACGTTCATTCCAGAGCATTTTCCTCCTAAATCTCTCTCAAACTGAGACACTGCCCTATGCCGACAAAAATATTAAGATCCTTTGCATGAAGCTTTTTGTTTTCCCAAGTGAGGGAGAAAAACAAGCAAACCTACTGCAACTCCTCCCATAATGAATTCCCTTTTATATTTTGGAGGGTGGGGTCTCTAAGCACCCAAATTTGAATGATTAGAAACAACCAAGAGGTGCATTTTTCTACTGGGTAGATTGCAAGAGGTGGTTTTGCCAGCTCCCACACACAAACTGGTTTAATAAGGTTTATGCGGCCTCATTTGCAAATAAACTTCTTTCTTAGGTGCCCTCATTGCCCTTTTCAAAGTGACATGTTAGGAGTGCTTAGATATTTCAGGAGAAAGAGAGCACCAGGAGAGGTAGGTCCTCCTATTGACTTTTGTATAAGTTCTCTGCTGAGATAATTTTTAAAGTATCACATGCTTTAAAATTTTTTTGTAAGTATGTCCCAGTCAATAGCAGGATGGAGGTTAGTGTAAAACTTAATTAAATTAGCAATCAATGGGATTAGGATGTCAAAAGTTGATGTAAAACACCAGGTATGGGAATTATTATCCCTGCTATTCTGTATTATGAATTCATTGTAAACTAGAGGAATGCTGGAAGTTTTGAATTACATGCTGATTTATGTCTTCCATATCTCACCAAAGATGATAAGGTTCTGTAGAATACAGAGAAGTTCAAAACTGCCTCTTCATTTTATGACTGGTGAGAAGAAGATTGATCAGAAAAAATCCATGCATGTTATTTACATAGGAAAGAGACAGAAAGTCTCGGGAAGTTCTGGTGAAATGAAGATGGCTCTTTCAGTGACCTTTTTTCTCTGGAAATTACAGTATGTTCCCTGGGAAGTTTAGTTGCCGTGCTATGTATGGATCACTGTGCAAATAGGCAGGAACAGAAAATAGAGGCGGTAAGGAAAAGAATCGCACCTGACGTGCGTTTGCTAACAATGCAAATCTCAGTTTACCCATAAGGAAAATCATCTCTAAACACTCCTACATGGTGGGTAGCTCTGAAAAGGTTACGTGGCACTGCTCAGAAAGAGGTGCTTGTTTGCCATTCTTGGCTTTGGATGAGCAGGAACACAGTGCAGTGCTGCAGAGAAAATGGAAAGTAACGCAACCCAAAATCTGTCAACACCAAGAATTTTGCAAGTCAGCTTTCTTTTTCAGTTTCGATGGTCTCCTAAATAGCATGACTCTGCAACATGTGGAACAGTTATACTCCTAAGTTAAAATAATAGAAAATTTAAGTGTGGAAAGGGTAATTACTGTTCTGACATTACATGGTGCTGCAGCTGTGTTCACAGATACTGAAACTGGCTGCACTGGCCAGTATATTGTATGTTGGATGCCTGACAACGCTGTTTCAGCAAGGATCAGCTTCTATACTGATCCTCCTTCATATAAATGAGTAAGTGCAGAGTGGTAGTCTGGCAGGCTGACAATGCATTTGACACAGCAATCTATGGATTCATATGGACTGTAAGCCCTCTTAGTACTGTTTGTGTGTCTGAAGCATGTTGAGTGCTTCAGGAGTTTTTCAACCCAAGAAAAAAAAAAAGGAAGAGCAATCTGTGGTGACTTGGCCTGCCAAAAATGATGAATCTGGAAGCAATTACAGAAAATCAACAGCTGAGTCTGCTAGTGCCTCAGCACCTTGGGTGTGGTGGGAAAAGCTTCGTCAAGGACACAATTGTATTTGTGTGATCTGGCTGAATGGAAAATACGTGCAGCTGAATATGCAGCCTGTGCATTCGTTAATTCAGGTTGGATTGCAGCAAGTTGTCTATGTAGTGTTGCATTGATTGTTTACAATTTCTCCTAAAATTCCATCCGTGCTAGTGAAGTAGGCAGTGCCTACAGTGATAACTTTACATCAAGAAACGAGAGTGCAGAAATGTTGGTTAGACGTCGTCCTGGAGATCACCCCACTAGAAGCAGGACTACCACCACTGTTAGGTCAGCTGTGCCTTTATCTGGCCAAGTTGTGAAAACCCTCCAAGGCAGGAACTGCCACCACTTCCCTGGAGCACCTGGTAAAGAAAGCTTTCCTTAATAGCAAGCCTGAGCCTCCCCATCTGCCATGTGTGCCTGTTGTGCCTTGTTACGTTCCCTGAAACCACCAAGAAGGGTTTGGATCTGGCATCTTTGTACCTTCTTTTCGGGCAGGCTTAGGCTGCTGTTCCGTCACCCTTTGGGCTCCCCTTCACTGGGAAAAACAAGCCCAAATCCCTCTACCTCTCTCATGCCTCTGCATTCCAGACACTGGACCATAGTGGCACCCCTTAGCTGGACCTTTGGAGTGTATTTCACATCCCCCCTGAGGCAAGAGTCCCAAAACTGGATGTTGTACTCCACCTGCAGACTTGCCAGTGCTTTGCAGATATCCAGTTCAATCTGTTGGCCGTCCTCCTCCCAGCACTCTGATCATGCAATCTGCACTTAGTTGTTTGCAATAAGATCATATTCTAGTCTCATAGTCCTCTTGTCACCCACCATAGACCCCAGGTCTTTTTCAGCAGAGCTGTTACTTCACAACTTGAAGTTATTCTGTCCCACACGCAGAACTTTTTAATGTCTCCTTGTTGAACTTCATGGGATTGCTGAGATTGCTGCTGTGGTAGAGGTACATGGTTCTTGCACTTGCTCTTCTAATTTTTCACATTTTTAGAGAATACTAGTGACATAACAACATAGCTCCAGGCACTACCAACTTTTTCAGTTGCTCACAGCCCCCAGAAGTCTCTCAGCTCCTATCAGTGACACAACATACCTTGATCTCACAAGGACACTGAAAGTCTCTCTTCTTTACTGTCTTGATTTCCCACATCCTTTGTTTTATTCAAGCCTCATATGTTCATCGTCATTCATTTCTTTTTTATCCAGATGGGTTTTTTTCCTGAGTAGTGCCTACTTCTGCTGGCAAGCCAGTCCTGGCCCTCTCTCTGTCACGAGCATGGAGCATTAGTGATGAAGGTCCTAGGCAAGAGCAACTCCTGTGGGTGGGAGAGTGCCTGTGGGAGGTCATGGCCATGGCCCACTGCCCTCTCTCCTGCTCTTTGCTCCCTCACCGAGCCAAATAACAAAGCATTTGTTCCTGACAAGCAGATGGAGAAGAATTGGCAAGGAGCCCGGATTCCTTATAACTTAATCTCTGTCTACTCAGCTGTAAGTAAAGAGAGTTTTGTCTCAAAAGAACATGATTTCTTTGGCTTTGCCACCAAATATTTGCTCATTGACATATTTTTATTCTCACACTGTTCTCCCGAGAGAAGAAATGGGTAGTTAGATTTCCAGCTACTGTGAAAAATTGTCTGTGGGCAAGGGAGGATGGATGAGAGGCCATTCACTAAAAGGCAGGTTACTTCTGATGACCATATTGTGCCAATTACAAGCTATTTTTTCTCTCTATAAAATGCTATCCTACCTCAAATATTGTAACAGAAGAAATTCAAGGAGTAGGGAAGCATGGTCTTCCATTTACTCCAAGGAAATCATGTTGAGCTAGATGAGTTGAGGAATTCACATAGAGTGATTATGAAGTTTCATGGTAGGCTGCTCTGAGGATTTTTGGAGACTACCTAGAATTTTTATTGCATGAAAGCCTATTTTGTTAGGAATGGACAAAAAATTAACATTAAGCTGACAAGTAAGATCATATTTCAATGTGCAAGATGTCATAATCATATTCCTTTACCTAGAATATAGCAACAAACCTTTAAACATCCATAATTTCTTTCTTTGTCAGACAAAGTGCCAATGGTCATTCAGTCTTTCTCTTTTGACTGTCTTTTTCAACTCTTACAGAACTGGGAGAAGGAATGGACACATGTAACTCCTGCAGAATGTACAGGTGGGACATAGCCCAAAATCCACACTGGAACATGAGATGTCTTCCCTCTTTCCCAGCTGCCCACTTTTTTGAATAAATTGCTGAGTGAAGGGGTAAGTGTTTTTGCTGGCAGTGAGTGATTGGCAGGTATGGAGATTCTACTACCTGCCATCAAGCCAAGGCTGAAACCAGGAACCTAACCATACAAGTCTATCAGATGTTCCTGACATGTCCTGAAAGTTTCCCAGCAAAGGCAATAGTTCCTATTTTACCTGCCTGCTAAAATTCAATCCTTCCCTACCAAGAACGGAGAGCTCCCGATAGGCCCATCCTAGGTATGAGAGAGAAAAAACTCCTGCAAAAGGAATCAGGCTTTGAACTCATGGGTTTTACCTATGTCGGCTGCACCAGGAGCCTGCTTTCTCCCAGAGAGGAGTGATATGTTTTGGTCAGGAGTTGATTCAGGGATGATGGGGAGGACTGCATGGGGCACTGAGGGCTGGCAGGAGTACGGGAGAAGCTGGCTCCATTCCTGGGGCTGCATGCTTTTCCTGTGTGTAGCAGGAAACCTACGATGTAAATTATCCATGTGTCCCAGGGTTGAGAGCAGAGGGCACCTGACAGGGCACTGTCAAAGTGAAGATCAGGTGCCAGTGCTGCAGGCAGGCAGACAGCAAAGACCTGACCACAGAGGGCACCCACCATCTCTTGCTAGTGCTAGTCGGGGCTATATTTAGAAGCTTTGGTTAATGAGTAAAAGATATATGAGAAAATAGCTGCTACTTCTGTGCATAGTAATGGTGCTTGGTGGCACTCCTGAGGCCAAGAAGCCATGCCTGAGGCTATCCTGAAAACACTCGGTGAGCACGAGCTCCTTGAGCGCTGTGCCATGCCTGTTCCCTGCTCCAGCACTGCTCTCCTCCACAGCCTCGGCAGCCCCAGCAGGAGGAGAAGGCTACGCCAGCCAGCAAGCCACCACCCTGCTTTAACCTCGGTGGTGCCGGCTCGGAGTGAAGCAGCCATGCGTGTCTACCCCACGCTACCAAACAAAAGGCTGCCAACTCGCTCTGGACCTTGGGCTGGCCCCTGAAGTGGCTGCTGAGTGCTCCCTCACTGCCTGTTGATAAGCTTTGGTGCTTTGCAATTCCCCTTTCCAATTACTGGCCCTGCTCCCAGCGCTGGCTGGGCCTGGTGTGTGCCGACAGCCTGGCAGCGACGCAGGGACTGTGGGGCTTAGGGTGGAAAGAGGTGGGAGAAACGGTGAGACAGAGCAGGGACTTGCATCAGTCACTGGGAGGGCATCATCTCACAGCAGCCTTTTGCAGAAGCCCTTGGAGGTGCCTGCCCAACTGAGGATGGAGTCATCAGAAGGAGCCATGCAGAAGCGGCCCTTGTAAGTGTTGGGACAGGGACTTGGTGAGTATCCAGGCAGGGGATGTTGTGGCGTGTGGATGCCGAGGCCAGGTGACACACAAATATCTTTCTGAAATGGCTTGGGTATAACTGACCATTTTGGGGGCATGGAAACAGAGAGGGTGAGCCCTGCTACCCTTCTTTCTTTACCTGCATTGTCATATTGCTGAAAGAAGCTTGGAGGAATTGTCCGTATAAATCTAAAGATACAACAGTTAAATACCAACACTGCTATTCTAGGTATTGTGGGTTTGATGTTTTCCTTATCATAGGTATATTCCCATTTCTATAACATCCACGTAAAGTGACCTGAAACTCCAGAACTGACCTTCTGTGACTCTGAGGCAACAAACGGTGATCCTGCAGTCATCAGCTATCTGCTGGCTCACTTCACCGTAGCACTGACACAAAGCAGTGTGCCCAGTGAGGATGTCTGGTGGAAATTCCAGCTGGCATTAGGCTGGAACCCCCCTCTCATCTCCCCCTGAAGCAGGCAGAGCACTGCTGTGTGCCAGACATCCCTATGGCATGTTTTGTACCTGAGACTGCTCTGCAAGTAGGACAAATCATGGTGCAGCTTGTGCAGCCAGAGTCGCTCACCAGGGATGGATGAGCAACTTGTGAAATGCACAGGGCAAAAGTGGGGAGTTGGCATCTTCCTTTCCCCACCTCCCCAAATTCCCTTTTGCTGGGAGCTGGGCTCCTCACCCAGGCTGGCACTGAGGTTTTATTGGTGCGAGACTGGAATCCAGCTCAGACTGCCACTGCAGGGACTGCTCTTCCCAATTAGCTCAGAAGACAGGTCTCCAGAGGGACAAAGGGCTTCTCATCAGGAGAAAGAGCTCTCAAAGTGCCAGCTCAAAAGCAAATCCTATCTAAGTTGAGAACAAAGAGACTGCTGAGACTGCTGGATGGGTTATGATTTTTAATATTCTAAAGAGATACCTTTCTGAAAAGATTTTTAGAAAAAAACCCAACCAACCAACCACGAATGTGAGCAAATCATGAAGATCCAGTCTTGGCCTAGAAAGAAAAGAGGTAACATGCATGGCCCGGCAACTATCCTAAAACCCCTGTGGCAAGCAATAATCTTGAAAAAGCCAGTGCAAGCTATGTTTTCAATTTATAAATTAAATGTGTTTAAAATTTATGAACTTTGACTGCACAAGTAACTACTTCATTAGACTTTAGGGCTGCATGTTTCCTTGGCTTTTTTCGCGGTAAAGTAAAACACATTTCTAATAAACATGGAAAGAGATTCCAAGCTACAGTCACTACTTTTATGTAAAGGACCCTCCAGACTCATTAAAAAAGTTTACCACCTAAATAAAGCAAGCACATTGTAATTCTTTAACTCATAAAGTTGGTAATATACACAGAATATTAGCCTGCTCTTACATGTACACCGCTCGGTATCGATGAATGACATACAGTTAGGGGTTTACTATGAGGAAATTAGCATATAAAACTATGTTTTGGTAAGTCTTAGGCTGAAAGACGAACTCGAGGAACAAGGGGACGTAGGTTGGGCTCTGCTCTGATTTGCTGAGTAAGCATGGAAAGTTATATACAGATACTGAGCCAACGCTGTAGCTGTAACCAAAATCACTCTGTTTCTCCTAGTTTATACCAACTGTTTAGACCCCTTTGACAGTCAGCAGTGGGAATATGGATGGAGGCACAGTGGTGTCTGCACCGTGCACTGGACCACAACGTGAGAGTGTGGCTCAAAGATCTGGCACCATGCACTTCCCCTTCCCAGCACTGGTGCATCCCCAGCTGGAGTTTTGGGACTTCTGCCTCCAGAAGGGGAATGTGAAAAAACTGGAAAAATCCAGCTAAGGGCTGCCACCATGGTCCAGTGTCTGGAGTGCAGATGCAGTGAGAGAGAGATGGAAGGAGCTGGGCTTGTTTTGCCCAGTGAAGGGAAGACCAAAGGGTGATGGAACAGCAGCCCTGAAGAGCAGGTCTGCTCGAAGAGCAGGTACAAAAATGACAAACCCAAACACTTCTTGGTCATGTCAGGGGACTTAACAAGGGGCCACAGGCACACATGGCAGATGGAGATGTTCAGTTTAGCCTTTTCCATCAGATGCTCCAGAGAGGTGATGGTGGCTCCTTCCTTGGAGGCTTTTTATGACCTAGCTGGATAAGGCTGATTTAATGGGGTGGTGATTGTGGTAGTCCTGCTCTGACAGAAGATTGGACTAGGTGAGCTCCAGCAGTCCCATGCAACCAACGTTTCTGTGATTCTGTGGTTCTTTTTCCCAGAGCAACAGAGAAGCCTGTCCCAAACCATCAGCCAGTTCACAGGGTCAGAAGGAGAGGGCAGCTCTGCCAGATGCTGTCTCCTGAGGGCTGGTCTCAGCCTAGCACCTGCAAGTGGGCATTAATCTATGCTGGGGCTCAGAACCAAGTTTGCAAACAAACCTGTCAGCCTCAGCTAGCCAGTGTCTTAAAGACATTGATACCTGACTTCCACACAGTTGTGCCTTGCAGTAATCACAGCTCAATGTACTTGTGCATGTCAAAGCAGCACACTGGCAGAGTCTTTGGTCTTCAAAACTCATCTTTCAGCAAGAAGTCACTATATTCTCAAGTCCGGTGATGAAAAATCCCTCATCAACTTTTACTCTGCCTTAGCAGACACTTTGGCCTTTATGTGAAGCCTTGTATGTGTGATTTGCATTCAGCTGTTCTCCTGCATTGGAATTGGTCGAATGAGAATCACAGGCTTAGCTTTTCCTGGTTAAAACGCTCCTCTGCAGAAACCCTTTCCTGGCTGTCCTTAGGAAAGGGTCCCCAGCCTTCCCATGGTCTCAAAGCTACCCAAAGTTCTCTCCCTACCTCACAGCTTCTTTCCTTTTAGGCTACAGGGGTGCTGAAAATAACACGGGAAATCTCACTTCACAGTTTCTTGCATGACAGCAAGCAACAGAAACCACCCAAAAGAGCACCTTTTCCTGAGCCAACTCTCACGTTTGCAAAAAGGGTGGGGTTGCTGAGCAAACAGACCTGTTCCCTCTCTGATTACTTTGATACTAAGACCATATGGGCCTCCGAGCTGGTCCCCACTCCCTGGAGCTTTTGTTTTGTGGATATTGCATGTTCCTTAGGAAAAAAAAAACAAAACAAAACAAAAACAAACCCCAATGATTTTACTAAGTGAAACAAGCAGGTACAGTAGTGCTGCATATGGTGCTAGTAAAATTGTAATAGTGAAAGTTGGCAAGACTCAAGCAGCCTTTGTATTAATTCTCTGGAGCTTCAGGTAGAGCCTAATGTAATTACTTGCTTTACTTTGTAGCATTTTAAGAGAGGAGTGTGTGTTTTAAAAAGTTATATTTCCAAATAAAGTGGTCAGGTCTGGAGAAGACAAAGTGCCTGCTTCTGGTCCCTCTGAATTCAACAGCAAAACTCCCGTTGACTCAAATCAGAGCAGGATTATGTCCCAAATCTAAGAAATAACAGCAAACAGACCTGTGCAGTTTTTTAATTCACTGTCCAGACTACCAGTTTGTAACTTTTCCCTGTTTTTTATCCCCTTGAAGTTCCAGAAGGTTTGTCTTTCCTCAGCTCCACTGGCTGTGTCTGAATATTAGAGCTGAATTTTTTTTTTATATGAAGACACCCGTTTTGCAGACATCTCAGTGTAAATGGGTGAGTCCAGAGATCCTGAGTCCCACCCACACAAACACAGTGACTTCATTCAAGAAATAATTGTGTCATGCTTTTCATAGAATCATAGAATATCCTGAGTTGGACAGGACACACAGGGATCATTGAGTCCAACTCCTGACCCTTCACAGGACAACCCCAAGAATCACACCGTGTGTATGAGAGCATTGTCCAAATGCTTCTTGGGCTCTGTCAGGTTGGTGCTGTGACCACTTCCCTGGGGAGCCCATTCTGGTGTTCAACCACTCTCTGGGTGAAAAATCTTCCTAAAACCCAACCTAAACCTGCCCTGACACAGCTTCATTCCACTCCCTTGAGTTCTGTCAATGGTCATCGGTGGGAAGAGATTAATGCCTGCCTCTCTTCTTCCCCTTCTGAGGAAGTTGTAGACCACAAAAATGTCAATTATTTCAAAATTCCCCCAATTTTTCAAAATTCCACAAATTTAATTTTCCTAGGTAGATTCAAAAGACCTAAACATTGAAGTCATTGACATTGCTCCAAGAAGAATAATTTAAAGTGTTTGGGTGATTGCTGGGAGAAGCTTTTGATTTTTTTCTGACTGTTTATTTTTGTGATCGAGTAAAGCATTAATTAGGATTAACTTTCTTGTTGAAAGCAAGCCCATGATCTTTAAAACCTGCCTCTAATTAATTGAACTCTGTCAATCAATGTTGTTTGCAAACTCTCATCAAAAGTTAGGCAAGGCTGGAATAGGTCTTACCAGCAGCCTTTCCCAAGCTGCAATTGATTATATTAGTAAAGACTGACCATTTGATCACCAAATTACAAAATAACATGTATCTATTGCTTTCATTTCTTGGGCTTGGTATGTAACATATAAAGACAGCACTGTTGGGAACCATTTTTAACTTGAATGTCCCAAATCATCTTACTGCACATTATTTTTTCTTTAACTAGCTTGTCATTTAAAACTTTTTCCAAAGTATCTGCTTTCTGGGTACATGTGTCTTCCCAATTTTCACTTAATGCCTGAAAAACAAGAAAGAGTATCTGAGCTGTCTTTGTCTCTGCCATGCTTTGACCTCACCATGCCAGTGGTCAATAAAGCAGCCAGAAGTTACAGAAAGCTGAAATGCACCAAGATCCTTGCTCTGCCTAAATGTTGGCTTAAGAATGAGTCCCCAGACCCCCCTCTACATCAAATGGTACAAGAAGGAGCCTTCCAAGGCAATCTGGTGCCAGACAGGGGCTTCTGTCAGCTGCAGTTCACCTTCTCCTATGGTTCCTATGAGGAATGGATTTTCCAGCACCTTGGCTCGCCCTGTGTTTTCTATTCAAGTGTTTATGGTCTCTAATCAGCACCTGACTTGCCTGTACTGGAGTTTGTCCCATACCTACAGTGGGGTTTTCCTTCGGGCTTCTCCTGGCCTGCTTTCAATCTCTGGGGTCATGTGCTTCCAGAGCGAGATGGAAAGCACATTTCATTAAATGGACATAAACCCCAGTAAAGCTGCACTGGCTTTTGGTAATTTCAGTCCAGTGAACCACAGGGTTTATTGTCGAGGTTTTCTTATTGATTCTCTACAGCTTCTGTAGAAGATTCCCTTCCAAGATGAGGGAAACAGTGTCCTGAGATTGAGATGGCACCTGCTCGAGCTGAGACCAGTGGGAACCTTCACCTGCCTTGGCTTTGTGTGCCCTTATCTGCCGAGACCTCCTCCATACCTTAGAAAACGCATCAGCATTGACTCTGGCTGTGACATCTGGGGCTCTCCCACACCACATGGGCTCTCATGCCAGATGACACCTTTAAACACCAGAATACCCTTAGGTGTCCTCCCGAAACCAGTGCCTCACTGCTCTCAGCTTCCTCCCATTGGCTTCTTTCCTTCCTCCTCCCCACACCCGGCCTTATGTAAGGAGGACCATCTCTGAAAACAAATTAAACTGCAGCGCGTACACCGGCGCCCTCATTTTTGCCAGGAAGCAACATTCACTCCCCTGACGTGTGCCAACGAGCTGCTGGGAAGCTGGAAGGCTGCAGAAGTCCTTGGGACTGCCTGTACAAACACAGGTTGTTACGATGTGCCTGCAAAAACTCGTGAATATGCTTTGGGAACATGGAAATGCCTGCTGGCCCCTGGGGTTCAGACAAGAAGAACAGAGGGACATAAGGATCCAGAAACACTCTGCAGCAGTGTCCTCCCAGCTAAGCCTTTCACACTGCAGGGCCCTGAACCTCTTTCTCCCTCTCCTCCTGCAAGCCCTGACAGCTGAGAAAGTGTCTGGTAAACAGGAGCCTGGTGACCTTTTTACAAGGATATGTCGTGACAGGACAAGGGGCAACGGGGCAATGGCTTTAAACGGAGAGAGGGCAGGTTTAGATTAAATATCAGGAAGAAATTCTTCATTGTGGGGGTGGTGGGACACTAGAACAGTGCCCAGAGAAGCTGTGGATGCCCCATCCCTGGAAGTGTTCAAGGCCAGGTTGGATGGAGCTTTGAGCAACCTGATGTAGCAGAAGTTGTCCCTTCCCATGGCAGGGGGGTTGGAATGAGATGACCTTTAAGGTTCATCCCAAACCATTGTGGTTCAATTCAGTGCTGTTCCACAAGCTGCAAAGGGAAAGGATCCACCCGAGGTGCCCACCAACATTATGGTATCTGCATACAGTGGCAACATCGAGGCAAAACATTTCTGTCAAACACTTACAGCACACGGAAAATGCATTTTTCTATGGAAAATTTCATGGGAAGAGCTCCTGAGGGCACCCCCGTCACAGCCCTGCAGGATGTTGGCTTTCATGAGGAAAGATGTTTGACATGGCTGCACCGCACTGACCAGGTTTTGCTCCCTGACACCGTCTTACCCATCACCTTCCACTGGCCAAAAATCCCCCAGTCTTCCTTATCGTGTGGCATTTCCCAGTCCAGTGTGGGGCTTTAGGTCCAGGTCCTCCCCAAAAGCAGTGTCACAAGAGCAGCAGCTTGGCAGAGGGTGGAAAGTGAGAGTGAGTTTGCGATGGTGGTGGTGATTGCTACCGGCATTTCCGCCAGCTAAATATGGGGGTAGCCACTAAAAACAAATCCTAAAACCGCTGAAATCGAGGGGGTTTTGTCTGGTTTCTAACAGGAGCAATAGTTGCCAGCATCAGCTCTGAAAAATTTCACTCTAAGTAAAGACATACAACAGTCCGAGGTTTGAGAACACGAGAGTTAGCCCAGAGCTTTTTCTCAGTTTTGCTTTGAGGTAAGTTGGTGATTCAAAGCAAAACCTGGCTAAAACCATGATGGTTACCTACTTCTGAACGTTACCGTACCCAGCAACGTTCAAGGCAAGTAAGTAAGAGCTCTCTGCGCCCAAAGAGGCTGAAATTCACTTCAGGCAGGAGAGAAAACATCCAAGGGAGGACATGGGGGAAGCTCTAGGGGAATCATAGGTATTCCCCTCAGGCAAGTTTAACACCTCATTTTCTTAAATGTCTTTAATTCACAAACATTAAGAAGCAAAGACTCAAACCCAAAGATTTTGGTGCAGTAGCTCCCATAAATCCTGGCCATGGCTGGGACCCGATTTCTGCCCACATCCTCGCTGTTGGGTGGAGGTGAGGAAATGTGAAGACGTGTTTGATGGAGGTGCCAGTGTGGGAGACGCTTGGCACTGAAGCTTTTGGAAATAACCAGCTTCCAAGTGCTGTGGCAGGGAAGGTTTTGCATAGGACGCTGTGTGCTTAAAAAGCTGTCTGGAGTTTCAGAAACTCAAAAAAAAAAAAAAAAAGCATTTTTCATCTGAATATTTTTAAATTCTCTAAATTAACAAGTAGAATTAGCTAGTATTGAAATATTTAATTATTATACGAACGACTAGTAGTATTATATGAGGTATAGCAAAGTGGCTCTAGAAACCCTCGTTCTGGAAGCAGAGACCTTTGATTTCTCCCTCCCTCCCTCCTTTACGTTACTCGGCTGCTCCAACTGCGTCCCCTCGCCCAAGCCTTTCCCGGAGCTCGCAAAGGCACAGCACAGCGAAGCCCCGTGTAGGTACGGGATGGGCGGCCAGCTCCCCCATCCCAGCCGGGGCCGGTCCCTCGTTGTGACGGTGACCTCTAGTGGCACCGGGAGCCTCCTCTCGCTCCGGGCCGCTCCTTCTCCGGGCACCGGCTCCCAGAGCTGCCGCCATTCACCTCCGCAGCTGAGGAGAGGAGGGTGCGAGCAAGATGGACGCTGGGTCTCGACTTTCTGCATCCAGGTGCGCATACACCCGGTCACTGTAATTTGTGGTAGGTATTTAGTGGGTGTATTTCCCTGCTATTGAGCCTGCTTCCCAGGACAGCAGGCAGCAGATTTCACCTCTAGGTATTGTAAAAAGTAGCATCTGAGGACTGAAATCTATTTTTGCTCTCTCTCTTTTTTCCTGATTTCTTGTTGTGAATCAACATTTCTTTGGCATCCGTGACTATGGAGAGGATGTGGTTTGGGGCTCAGCAGTGCAGTTCTCCTCTGTGTCCCCTCCCTGCTCCAGACAGGCCCAGAAAAAGAAAGAAGTCACCTCCTTCTCCTGAGCTTCTTCCCGCTTCTTTCCAGCACCCCACTGGCACTTTTGCTTTCACAAGACCAGACTCCTCGGCAAAGCCAAGTCCCTGGACCAAAATGGGCTGATGTACTCAGCCTCATCTCCTGTCTGGGCATCCCGGGGTGAGAAACCAGTCCCACGTGTCCCTGTTCCATCAGCACCTTCCACACAGGGCAAGGAGTCTTCCTGCCACCCAGGCCAGCTGCCGTCCCCTCAGCAGCCCCTGTGGTCCCAGGGCCAATGGCTGCTGCATGGAGAAAGGCCTGAGCTGGCCTTGCCCACCCTCCGGCGGGGCTGCGCCGACTTGTCGCAAACCCACGGGTGATGTGACACGTTTACCCCCCTTACAAAAATCACTTCTCTTCCCTTAAACGTGTTTTTTTTTTCACCGACTCTCTTCCCTCCTTGCCTGTGCAGGGCAAGGTCGATCATGGGCCTCCTACAACGCTTTGCAATTGGTGTGCAGCAGCAATCATGCAGAGATGAGAGCAGCCACTTCCTCCCTCCACCACCTCTGTGAATCCGCACCAGGACCTGCAGACAGCTCTGCACACCCTCCGCCACTCAAGTCTGGAGAAACGTCTGCCGTCAGAAACACCAAAGTCACTCAGCACTTCTTCCCTGCTGTTCCATGCACACACAGGAGTGATGGCAAAGTGACTTTTCCCCCATGGTCTCTGGAGCATCTTATAATGGGAGCAGCAGCATCACTGTGGCTTTGGTAGGTTGTGGTTCCTTCCCGTGACTGCTGAGAGCCCCGGAGGTGTTAACACATCAGCCCACTGTGCTACGGCTCAACCCCAACATCACCCTGCGCAGGGCTCAGCACCAAGGCCCGCAGGCACCCTGCACCCTCAGGAGGGCAGAGAAAGTTCAACAGCACCTGAGAAAGGGGGATTTGCACCTTGGCCAGCTCCTTTCCTCCAGTAGGGCTGTCCCATCCCACTGTGGCATTGTCCCATGCCACCTGGCTCCTCACCGGTGGACAGGACAGCGTGTCTCACCCAGCAGCACAGAGGCATGTCAGAGGTTTCCTCGGAGGAAACAATCCTTAAGCAAATGTTTAGATTGGTCTAAGGACACGGTTTGCCACCTGTTGAACTGGGTGGCTCAGCAGACATCCATTTAACCTGCTCTGTGGACCCAGTCTCCAGTGGCCCTGCAGAGAGCATGATCTGTGTGCTCAGGAAAAAAGCTTTCACAGAAGCCCACACTCCATGCATGAATTTGCATTTAATTAGCATTTTCTTAGTGGACCTTACTCAAGGGCTGCAATGTGGTACCTTTCTTTTACCTCAGACTGTTTTTTGATAAAAACTGGGCTATCCAAGTGGTAAGCACCTTTTTTCTTAAGCTTAGTACGTTTTACAAGACCTTCTCCTTTCAGAAGAACTCTGTGTGAGGGTGCACAAGCCCTTGGCCCAGCCAGCCGTGGGGAATCCACCCACAGATATGCTCCACCTCGAAGAATACGATAAAGACATTCACATCTCAAGAAGAAAACGTGTTCCTGAGCATAAAACCACCTTCCCCCTCATCCTCACTCCAGTCAGCCACTACGAGCATTACAAACATCAATCACATTCAGTACATATCGCACCAGAAAAACTGTTCATGGTTTTTAAGCAACAGGTCAGCCATACAAATCAAATATCGGGAACAACTGCAAAATAAAGAGCAAGCAAGCAGTGAAATCGAGAATGATTTGGGTGCTGGGTGACCCAGCAGCACGAAGCCAGTGGGCAAATGCCAACCTGTGTTGGTGGATCTGGCTTCAAATCTGGCTGCTGCGGGTTTGGTGGGTCACCCGTGCGTACAGAGCCTGGGAGCGAAGCACAGCTTTGGCCGGCAACACGTGGTGAGGCAGGGGGGGCTGGGTGTCGGGAAGCTGTGGGAGCCCTGTCTGCCTTTGGGAGGACGGCAGGACTGGCCTCCACCAGGCTTCCCTCTGGCAGCCAGGGTGGCATGGCTGTGGCCAGACCTTTTGTTCCCTGTTACGAGAAAGAGCTGAAGGCAGAAACTGCTTTTTCACCTCGAGGCATTCCGTCTGCCAGCCAGAGCCAGGCTATTAATTCATGAACCAAGTGTGGGTGGGGAGACTGTGCACATCCTTATCTACACCTTCTGAGGAGAATCAAAGTTAAGCTAGTGAAACGACACTGTCTCCATTTCTAGTAAGTAACTAATTGTACTCTTCATGGGGGCTGGCATTTAAATCAACTTAGAATGATCACGCTATTGTCCCAGAGTATTTGAATGCATTAAAGAACCCCAGCCAAAGAGAAAACCCAACCAAAAACCAACCAAACAGAAGTCCCCACTAATGAGACCATTGCAAAGAAGTGCATTTGCTGTGTTTGTTCCTGTGAATTGCGCAGTTAATGGTCAAAGCCAACTGAAGTCACCAGATGACTATCACACTGGAGAGATGGGAAATTACTGGTCTCCCTCAAATTTCCCCCAGCTCTCGAAAAAAATCCCCTTAGTTTCTTGCCCTTTAAAAAATATTCTTCCTTATTCCCATTTTCTATCAGCCAAGCTTTAACTCATTCTGACACCAGCCATTTGCAACCACAGCAGTCACTTCCCCCCTCTAAGCCGGGACATTCACATGGTCGTAGGGAGCCAGTGATTGAAGACACATTTAGGAAGAGAGCTGAATTCCCTTTCGCCTGAGGGTAGCCAGCAGTAGACGATGCAGATACCGTGTGTGCTGCGTGTGATGGTACTAGAGAACCAGCAGCACTGCTGTAAGAGCTGGGTGAGGAAGGAGACCTGTTCCTGCACTTGAAAATGATTTCAAAGTAGCAGGATTTTAGACGTCTCTGAGCTCGGACTTTGATCGTGGATGTGAAGAACAGGACACTTCTTTCTGAGTGCACATCTCAGGATTACACGTTTTAACAGCTCCAGAGTGCCTGGACTGCTGCAGACAATTAGTGCTAGTGGAGAAGCAAACAACAACAAATTAAAAAATAATAACCAGAAACTTGTTTCCGCAACATGCAAATGTCACAAGCAAAATACCAGCGGAATAACAAGTGCGTGATTTTAACAGCCCCTAAATGTTTCCAGCATGGCTCACAGGCAAGGTCCCTCTTTGGGATTTCTGGCTTCATGATGCTGAACCATACAATTGCAATTTGTAAAGGAAGCAATCTATACCACTTAATTCCCTGCCTCGGATCCCTGTCCATGAGATGCAAATCATTCCTCGGTGTCTCATGGCAGAGGTAAAATCTGTGCAAATGCTGGGGTGGTGAGTGGTGGGGGTACTTGGCCCCTGATGGAGGGGAGTTATCCCTGCCTCTGCAAGTCACTGCCTTGGAGGTGCCAGGGCTTCCCACTTGTGCACAGCCTTCCCAATAGGAAGGGGCTTAGAGTCCTGGGGCATTAGAAGCCAATTTTTTTTCCCTCTGTGCTGAGGTCAGGCAGGGGCCTCTTTTGGCCTGGTTGAGCGATGCCTCATGGCTTTGTGGGGTGGCTGAATGTGATGCTGAGCAGGCTCTACTTCTGTGTGTAAAGGAGGGGGTTTGTTGCTTCTTGAAAGCATCTTCCCTTAAGCTAAGATCTGATTCTGTTTTTTCCTAAAAAAAGCTTTTTTTTGAGGCCAATTTTCTATATCTCCCATGTACATAAAAAACTCCCCTGAAGATGCAAAAGCTTGTACCATTTTCTTTCTAGTTTTTATGGAGTGCCCAGAAGTCTCTCCACTTGTAATTATGCTGACAGACCAAACCCCTCATGATCACAAATCATTTAAAGCATTAAGCATCAAATGCAGCTGCAGTACAGCCCAGACACTCAAGTGTTTTCAATAAGCATTAGCAGCTAAAATGTTGCAGTCTCCATGAATATATTACAAGTGAGTGAAACCCCAAGAAGCAAAATTTCCTCTGAAAAGTAATAATTTGGAAAATATATTCCCAGGCATGTAAGGGAGGAGACCAACCTCGACTTTGACTCAGGAGACAAGACTGGAGAAGAAAAGGCATGTAAAAAACATGTTAAAACAGTATTTTTAACATGCCAACAAACCTTGGAAACTACGATTTAAGGTGGAAAGGATCTGTCTGGTCTTACAAGTAAGCCTTAAAAGGTAAAATTTGACAGCTGCAAAATAAATTCTTCCATATAATCCAGACCTTTACAGCATGTCCAAAATTCAATCTCATTAAATGTTTCAAGTCAATCCGCTTTAAGCAGTACATTTTCTTATGTAGACACAAAGAGTTGCAACACAGGAAAGAAAAAAGGAGAAGAAGGTGTGGATGGTTTGGTGAAGCCCCTCACCCACTGCAAGTGGATTTCAGGGGAAGAGATCTGCTGGGGAAGGGAGCTGCAGAGAAAGGTGAATCCAGGCCCTACACAGGACCTACAGCAAAATAAACACCGAAGAGCCATGTAGAAGTTCTGGCCCTATAAATTAAGACCTTCCTGCATTAGGACTGTCTGTCCCAAGCCAGCCCGGGTCCCGTGCAGACACGCAGCACGTGCAGGGGTGTGTGACAGCCTCTGGCTGGGTGATTGCCGACTGCTTCCTCCCGGGACTACGCCGTGCTTGTGCTCGGCGCCACGTGGGCCTCTCTGCGGGTGAATCATTGTTGTGGTGCAAACAGATTTGTCTCTTTGCTCTGCCCACACCCAGTCTAGGCAGAGATAGCCATGGAAGCCAGACTTCACTCTGACCACCACTGGGAAGGGCGGCCTTTGTTAAGAAAGGTTTTAATTAACAAATGTTTTTATTCTGCAGTGAGCTGGTCCCACCCTCTCCGAAAAGCCACGGGATTCTGCAGGATTAGGGCTTGAGAAGGTGGAAGTACACAGGGGTGCTGAGCGCTTGGGGCTGGCACTACACCTGTTACAGGCACCCTTTGAGCAAGCAAGAACAAACCGCTCTGAAAAACAAAATCAGGTGCTGAGGTCTCCAGCTATTCACTGCTCGCCGTGACTTCTCTGAGGTTTCCTTTCCCACAATAAAGCACAGAGCACCCCGCTGTCTCACATGCAAGTGCTGGGTAGATAAACCAGCAGACAAAGCTGAGGCATTGAGGTGGGTTGAAAACTGCACAGCCAGGCCCAGAGGGTGATGATTGGCAGCATGGGCTCTAGTTGGAGGCCTGTAACTGGTTGTGTGCCCCAGGGGTCAATACTGGGTCCAGTCCTGTTCCACATCCTCATTAATGATGTGGACGCTGGGGCGCAGGGCACTCCCAGCACGCTTGCTGATGACACCAAGCTGGGAGGAGTGGCTGATACGCCAGAAAGCCGTGCTGCCGTCCAGAGGGGCCTTCACAGGCTGGAGAAATGGGCTGGCAGGAATCTCCTCAAGTCCAGCAAGGGTAAGTGCAAAACTGCACCGACAGAAGAACACCCCCGGGCACCAGTACAGGCTGGGGGCCAACCAGCTGGAAAACAGCTCTGCTGAGGAAAGGACCTCAGGATCCTGGTGGACACCATGCTGAACACGAGGCACCAATGTGCCCTCATAGCAAAGAATGACAATGGCATCCTGGGGCCCCTTAGGCAAAATGTTGCCAGCAGGCTGGGGGAGATAATCCTTGCTCTCTGCTCAGCCCTGGTGAGGCCACATTTGGAGTCCTGGGTTCAGGTCTGGGCTCCTCTGTGCGCAGAGACGGGGACATTCTAGAGAGAGTCCAGTGAAGGGACACAAAGATGAAGGGACTGGAGCCCGTCTCCTGAGAGGAAAGGCTGAGAGCTGTGACTCTTCAGCCTGGAGAAGGCTCAGGAGGATCTCACTGATGCGTATAAATGCCTGCAGGAAGGGTGCAAGCAGGACAGAGCCAGGCTCTGTGTGATGGTGTCCAATGACAGGATCAGAGCAACAGGCACAACCTGACACACAGGAGGATCCCTCTGAACATCAAGAAACACTTTTTCACAGTGAGGGCAACTGAGCACTGGCACAGGTTGCCCAGGCAGGTTGTGGAGTCTCCATCCTTGAAGATATTCACAAGCTGTCTCAACACAGTCCTGGGCAACCAGGTCTGGGCGTCTCTGCTTCAGCGGTGTGTTCGGACCAGCTGCCCCTCAGAGGTCCCATCCAACCTTCCACTCTGTGATTCTCTGAGGCATCCGTGCACAGAACAGAGCACCCCATGGAAACACTCACGAGGATGTTAATTTTTCCACTTGCCATAGGATTTACCTGGTTTGTGTTAAACGTGGCCAAAACCTGGTCATAACACGGCCTAAACATTGACCGCAAAGAATAAAGGGAAAAGACTCACAAGTCAAAAAATATGAGGGTGCCCTGCCAAAAGAAATTGTTTTATAGGATCGTAGTGATCCAGACTGAATTAAGATGCGTTTTTGGCACTTTCTCTATCGCAAACACACATTTCTGTATTTTGTGATCATCTTCTGCACCAGTTGGTTTTGCTCATGTTGTAGCTGTACGTTACAAATTTGTATGTGCACATACAGCACTTGTGGCCCTAGCATAAGAAAAAAACAGATAAAAATAGGACCTCAGTTCTCCAAACTTGCCGTATGATTGTGTTTTTTTAAACAAGCATTCAAACATTGTTTTTAACCACAGAAATCAGATACCAAGAAAACTTTCATCTTATTCCTGCAAAATCAAAATGGAGCTTCTAAGTCATAGCGCAGCGTGGGAGAAAGCGCCTTTCATGCTCACTGGAGGAAGTTATTTCAGAATGTGAATTTCATTGGTATTTCTCCTCCTAAGGTGCCCTGACCCTCCTGACTAAGAGTTGCCCCTGTTAGCCCAGCTGCCCCCTCTCTGCAGCTGGGCTTGGTGAAGCCACAGGCACATGGAAGCAGTGGTGGTTGTGTGTCCCACGCGCAGGGCTTCAGGCCCACATTTTGGGACTGAAATCAAGGGAATGAGGAAGGAAGCTCCCAAAGCTGCTGCCATGTTGTGATCCACTGCTGGAGATGTTGAAATGAACTGTGCTACCCCTCTGACTGTCGTGACTTGGGGCTGCGACGTCATGTCCAGAGCTGGTGCTGCATGTGCAGAGCAAAGTCAGTCATGTCATGCAGAAGCAGATTTCAGCTGCTTTGTTAGTCAGTATTTCCCACTTAGATTTAGGGCCATATTAGGTTTCAAACATATCAAAGCTCCAGTAATTGTTTTCTTCAGATTTTTGTCACAAATTGGTAGGAATCTTCAGATTCTTATTCCTCTGCAGTTCCCATCATATCAAGTTAAAGCCTCTAAAACATTGTCCTCCCGTGTAGCTGCTGTTATTGAATGGACAGATGAATGTCAAAGTCAGGGATTCTCCTAATTTCTGCTCTACAGCCAGATGAGTAATGGTGACCTGGATGTAGGGGCTGAGCTGTGGAAAATCCCTGCCTGTTGCATCGAAACTGAAAGCACCTGGAGATTTTTGTGTCTACACCCAAAGCTTCCTGAAAATGTTTTGCACTAGAAGAGAGAAAAGGTAACCAAAGTGAATGGGGAAAGCAAAAAGGGAGAGGCGATGATGATACAATGGAAAGAGGAGGCGCAAACTTCCTGCTGTCTCTCCGTGAAGGGGCTGTTACCTCATTTGTTATGCTGCCTTGCCCTCAGAAAGTCCAGCTCCAAATCATCTCTCAACTCTGGGAAATCCCACCAGATGTAAACAACTACATGAGGATGGCTTTGCACCCAAAGAATGAGCTCTGGAGGAAGCGTAGTGATGGATCTCCCCGCACGTGTGCGGGCACCTGCCTGCAGGCGCAGCAGTTCGTGAGCTTTCCCGCAGCCACCACCACGGCTGGGCTCAGCTGATGGCCTCAAGGACCTGATCCCAAAGGAGCTGCGGCCTGGCTTTTCTGCTGGGCTGGGAAGCAACATCCATGGCAAGGTGTCCAGCAGCAAAAGGAGGCTGCAGGCAGCCTTCATGGGATGGCAGAGAGCGGTGCGCTCTGAGGATGACGTGACTCTGAGGTGCACATCTATCCCAAAATACCCAACACCTGGCTCTGGGAAGCAGCATGTGGTGGCTGCCAGGCAGGGACCTGGCTGGAGTCATGCTGCACATTTCAGGGGAGAGACCATCCATGCTGAGTGTGTGCACAGGACTCCCCCAGAAGGTGTCCCCTGTGCCCTGGCTGGGTCCTCGGCAACAGGGACACTCCGGGACAGTAGGTCCTGCTCACCCTGGGATGGATACCTGGGCTGTGGGACTCTGCTTGCTCCCTGCCAGGCTCAAGGAAGTGTTTTTATGCCAACATGGACACAACAGAAGAAAGCCTAGACACGCTTTGAAGTTGAACCTCACTCCTTGAATCCCAGACAACATTCCACTGGGCTCAGGAAAGGGCCGTATCTCTTAAATGAGAGGGCTGCAAACTGGGCTTCTCTACCCTGTCTGAGGGGGGATCCCTTTTCAGCTCATCCAGTGTTGTGGAGGCAGGGAGTGGGTCCCCACAGCTGGGAAGGGGATCCCCTCAGTCCCACTCCCCATCCAAAAGGGATCTCCTCAGTCCCACTCCCCATCCAAAAGGGATCCCCTCAGTCCCTCTCCCCATCCAAAAGGGGCCTTGCCTGCCGTGCAGCATGGAGCGGTGCAGCTGCGCTGGGCTTGCTGGAGCCGTGCAAACGGGTGGAGCTGGGCTGCGCTCCTGTAGCACAGCACCTGCTGCACACAGGGCAGGAACGTGTTTTGCACAAAAGAACCCACTTCCTTTCTTCTGCATTGCAAAAAGAAAAATAAAATCAGGCAGAGAGCGTTGCTTTTCCTCTGTCTTATTCCCAAGGCCCTGGGCACAATTGTCACGCTGGACACGGCTGTCACCCAGGACTTTGAGCTCCTCCATCTGTTTTCGAGGCTGGTGATGCCACTTGGGTCATCTCCCTCCTCTGCGTAGGGGCTGAGACCCCTCCGACCCTCCTATATCCAGGTCCCCCTTTGACGCAGCGATGGCACTTCCCGCTCCCATGGGCTCCCACGAGAAGTCCTCCATCCCAAGGCAGGTGGCAGGTGCTGGGTCATCAGCATGTGATTCCCCTTCTGGGATCTGCAGCCCTCTTTTCAGTGCCTGCGTGAGCGCAGAGCCCAGGGGACCGGAGGGGTTGTACAAAGCGGGTGTTTGACTGCTCGGAAAAGTCCCGGGCATAAATTTGCATCACAAACCTCCCCATCCATCCCTGCCAAGCACTGGTGATTCCGACCGGTCCGAGGCACCCGGGAATGGAAGCCAATGGCATTTTGCTGAGCTTCATCCAAATTTATTTCCTCGACGGGTTTAATCTGTGGAGACAAAACTCTCATGTGAGAGACTGTGATGGGGGTGGACAGGAGCTTTGCACCATCAGTGCCACAGTGAGCCCGAACTGACGGGATCATTATTTGTTTCAGCTGCAGCTGTTTGTCGTGAGGTGCTTTAGGGGGATGAAAGGATGGTCCTGGATCCACTCGCCGGTGTGGGCTCAGGATTCCTGTAGAGGTAACACTTCTCTAACGTTAGATCCATTGGCTGTTTTCACCATCATGGTGAAAGAGCTCAAGAACATTCGAGCCCCGCACAAGTCTGATTAGCTTAACTGTGCAAGTAGAAAATCCCCATTTTACTAGGGAATATTTTTAATAATTTACTCAGCAGTTATTCTGTTATTAGCAGACCCTTCCCTCTGTGTAATATAAACCCTCGAGCAACAAAAGTATCTTCACTAACATATGCTTGTTAGCCAGTTTTCACTATTACTCTTGCTAGGTACCTTCAACTTCTAGTAAATTCATGACAATAATGTGTAAATTCTGTACAGATGACTCACAGAACATAAGTACACAGATTAGTACTGAGTTTAATGTCGCTGTTTTAAAACATTAGAAATAGTATGCCATTAAATAATTAGTTGAGCTTCATTGACCCAGAGGGAAATATATAAGTTTAGCCTAACTGTAATCTTAACCTTGGTATTTCTTGGCTTCAGTTGTTCAGTAGCATCCCAAACGCCCTGTGATGGGAATTTCCCGGTTTATTAGGAATTTTTTTGAGGGATGAAACCAGACACCAGCAAGATCACTACCACCACCACAAAAAACCCGAAAACCCTAGAACCAGTAAAAAGAGCATAAAAATTCCTCTTGGGATTTGAAAACCCCAGTGGTCTCCAGTAAAATAGGCACCGTGGGGAAGGCCATCCTGCTGGCCACAGGGCAGGCTGCGCTTCTGCAAACATTTTGGGAAGTGCTGGGAAGGAAAGTACTCTCTCCATGCTGTAAGACACACACATATTAGGACTGAGGGATAAATCACAGCCCTCCACTGCTCAGCACCCTCTGGGGACAGAGCCTGCCATGAGAGTTCCAGCTGGGACAAGGGACTTTGCCCCACTTTCACCACACAATGTATCGTCTTAATAACAAAAATATTTTTCCACTATGGGCAAATTGTTTCATTCCACTCAATCGCTGCCCTAAGGAGCCGTGCCTGGTGATGTCTCCGTGTGTGTGTGAAAGGCAAATCTGTGTTTCACCACAGGCACAGCGTGGCTTGCACTGGCCACAGGCACAATAAGATCCTTTGAAGATTTGCCACAACTTTAGTGGAAGAGCTGCCGTGGTCCGATCGTGCTGCCGTGGCCGTGTGTGTGCGCCTGGGGTGAGCGTTCTGGACCGCACGTGAGCCAGAGCTGAAGTTGTTTTCATCGTTCAGTTGCATTTCGCATCCTTGTAGAAGTTTTCAGAGTAAAACCCGAAGTCGGCTCAGATGTCGGGAGCGATTGCCGCGCAGATACAGTCATTTATCTTCTCCAGGGCAGCCACCACTGAGAATATCCCCCGCGGCGGCAGCACGCCTCTGAAACAGCGAAAGAAAAAACACACACCACCCTGAAAGAACACACAGTTTTACTAACCCTAAGAAAAAAAACCAACCCAACAAACAAAAAAA
>VZTA01023754.1:31603-129866 GCA_013398855.1 Mohoua ochrocephala | reverse complement strand
GGCGGGAAGCCGCAGCGAGCGGTGAGCGGCGGGCGGGGGGCGCGTCCCGGGAGCTGCTGCAGCCCCCGGCGGAGGGGACACCGCTGTCCCCGGGCGGGAGCGCGGACCCCGTGCCCAAAGCGGGGCGAGCGGCGGGAGGGCGTGCGGGAAGCGGAGGTGCGGTGCCGGGGTGTTCCCAGCTCCCGGTTCGGACGAGCACGCGGCACGGGATTTTTGGGGAAGGTTGGGGGTTTTTTTGGGGGGAAGGCTAGGTTTTTTCCTCTCTTTGAATTTCTTCGGTTTTGTTCCTAATTTGGTCCCACGCGAGGGCTGCAAAGGTGCTCCTCAGCACTTCTGCCCGCCGGTCCCCCAGACCTCCCGGCCCCCGGCTCCTCCAGTTTTTGGGCATTTTCTCAGTGAAGCCCCCCATTCCCCTCGCAGTAATGAGTAAATGACTTCATTAACACCAGATGAGTTTGGGACCTTCCTTGTGTGACAGGCAATTCCCCCTCCCAGCACCCCTAGTCCTTTCTCATATTGATTGGACTTGTGAAAAAACAAAATTAAGAGGAGCTTGTGATAAGAAAAGGAGAATGAGTCACAGCCACTGTTGAGATGCTCTCACCAAAATCACAAGAGAAGCATTTTTCCAAATGACTCGAGCTGTGTGCTGCCAGGGGACAGGGCTTTTGCTTTGTGATGAGGGCCAGCTCTAAGGGTGCCACTCCTGTTATCAATAAGCTGCAAGTTTCATGTCTGTTCTTATTCCAAGGGAGAGAGCAAGAGCTTGTGAGGCACCGCAGAAATGGCTCTTGTGGAGGATGTGTTCCTGCCCTCCAACCTCACCTCCAGCAACCAGAGCAGCTGCAACGTGCACAACCACCACTTTTCAACCAAAGTCACCTTCTCCCTTTTCTACACCATCCTGCTGGTGTTTGGTGCCTGTGGGAATGTCCTGGCCCTCTGTATCACCTTCCAGCGCAGGAAGAAGAAGCTCAACTCCACCGACCTCTACCTGGTGAACCTGGCCCTCTCCGATGCCCTCTTCACCCTGGCACTGCCGGGCAGGATCACCTACTACATCCTGGAGTCTGACTGGCCCTTTGGGGACTGGTTCTGCCGGATCACAGCTTTCATTTTCTACATGAACACCTATGTCAGCATCTACTTCATGACCTGTGTGAGCGCGGACCGCTACGTTGCCGTGGTGCGCACCAGGCACCCCGGCAGGATTCGGAAGATGAGCCGTGCCAGGGGCATCTGTGTCCTCATCTGGTCCTTGGTGTTCCTGCAGACGGCTCCGCTGCTCCTGCGGCCCATGACGCGACGGATGGGAGACAAGCTGACATGCATGGAGTACTTCAACTTTGAGGAGATTCCCAATCTGCCCTACTTGCTCCTGGTGGCCTGCATGCTTGGCTTCTTCCTGCCCATGGGCATCATCTTGGTGTGCTACGTGAGGATCAACCTCAAGCTCTGCCAGACAGCCAAGGAGAACCCGCTGACGGTGAGGAACGGGCACCACCACCGGGCCTTCACTGTCATCCTGGTGGTGCTGCTGGCTGTCCTGCTCTGCTTCAGTCCCTACCACCTCAACATCGTCCAGTTCATGGTCAGGAAGATCCTCTACCAGCCATCCTGCCGTGAACAGCAAGCCTTCAAGATGTCCCTGCAAGTCACTGTGGCCTTCATGAACTTCAACTGCTGCATCGACCCCATCATCTACTTCTTCGCCTTCCGGGGCTACAAGCGGAGGCTGCTCCGCATCTTCAGGAACAGCGGCTCCCTGGCCACCTCCTCCACTGCCAGGACCCACTCGGACAGCAACAGCAACAGCCACAGCCAGCCGCCCGGCTCCGTCTCTGTCTAGCAGCACCCCCCTCCCTTTTGCCCTGGCCTGTGACTTATGGACCGTCCCTGATGGCAGGAGGCAGAGTCAAGCTGCAGGACCAGCACCTTCAACAGGCTCCATCCTTCCCCTGCCTGGAGCCAGGGGCTCTCACGAAGCCAACCTGGCAGGGACACAGCCCTGCCTGGCTCTGCATGCTTGGCTCTGTGCTCAGCGCTGCTGCACCTGCCAGCCTGGAGCACAGAGAGGCCCCTTTTCATCCCAGCCCTGGAGGAGGCAGCTCGTGCAGCTGCTCTGGCTGGCAAAGCCAGGTGGAGGTTTCTCAGCACTGCACTGCACCCCTCTCCCATGCCTGTCCGCATCCCCTGTGGGGCTGGGGTGTGCTGGTAACCATCATGGATGTCCCTCTGCCCCATTCCCCTGCACTGCCCCTGGAGCACTACAGCAGCATCCCTGCAGGGCTCAGGACAGACAGCATGGAGCAGACGGACTTAGGGCATTTCAGGAGAAGGCTGGGATGTTATTTGCATGCAGAAGATGGCCTACAGCCCCTTCTCCACACTGACAAACAGCAGCTCCACTCTCTCCCCAGCCAGCATCCCACTCCTGCACCTGGGCTCTGCATGGGGCAAGCAGTCAGTGTGGGGCATGTGGGAGATGCTGGAAAAGCCTTCCCCCAAGGAAGAGGGGTGACCTTCTTCCCCAGGGTGCCCTTCCTCACAGATGATGGCCCTGCAGTCACCCTGGGACCCTCTGCTAGGAAGGGGATGGTGGGGATGGCCTGGATCCCAGCCCAGCTCTAAGGCTGCAGACCTGCCCTGGATGTGCTCATGGGGGAAACCTTCCCATTAGTCCTTAATTTGAAGGGAGTAGAGAAACAGGAACAAGAACTGAGGGCAGCCTTGTGTGACCTTGACTGACCTTGAAGCTGGTGCCCTGAGGAGTCGGAGAGCCTTGCTAAGGAAGTTGTGACTATTGCCAGAGCGAGAAGAGGAGCCCTGGGACATCAGGTTCCTGTTGAGGTTTGTGCCTCTCAGACAAGGAGAAAGTTGGCAGGAGCCTCCTCAGCTCCTTTCTGAAGTCACTAGACTATGATAAAAAAACCCACGCATAGCATTTCACAGTTCCTGGCATGTCTGGCCTTTTGTTTGAAGTTGGAAGGGACAGACATGCACAGAGACATGAAAAGGAAAAAAAAAAGCTGCTTATTTTGCTGGAAAGTATACCTGAAAAAGTTTCGTGAACAGACGCTTTCGATGAATACAAGTCATTCTTTAAGGTAATAACCTTTTTTATGCCTAGAAAGTTAATAATAGTCATGTGCAGCCCTTTATTGCTTTAAATGCATATGAATGAGCTTTTGGATGGTGATGGTTTTACACATGGTGTGGGTCACTGTAGCATCCTGAAGGCTGGCTAAGAGGGATGCCTAAAATAACTCAGGTGGGAAACAGACCCCGGTAGGTCCTTTCTGGAGGCTATCTGAGCCCTCCTCAAAGCAGGTCCAACCCCAGTGCTGACCTGCAGAGAGCCTTTGTCCTGAAAAGCATATTACAATGGACAAGAAAGAGCTGGGATGCAACAATGAAAGGACATCAGTGGTCTGAACACCCTTGAAGGAGTCTGCCTAGGCTGGTGGTTGCTGTACAGTTACATTGTCCTTTTAACGTGTCTGGGATGTGATGGCTGGAAGGGAATCTCTGCATCACCTCATCCAACAGCCTACCCAAAGCAGGACTGTGGATGGCACAATGTCAGGCTGGACACGGCTTCATCCAGACAAGGCTTGGAAACTCCGGGCAAGGAGGGTCCCCTTGCTGAGGTGACAGTTCCCATGCTGCATTGCCCTCTGGATAAAAACATTTTTCCCACTGTGTGTGAACCTCCCCATCCACAGCTGGTGGCTGTGTTGCCCCTAACATCACCAACTCGGTGTATGAAGGGCTTGGCTCTGCTATCTCTGTAACTCAAATTCCACAGGACTGTGCTGGGGGCTGCCAGGAGAAGTGGTTCATAGCTATTGGTCTCCATGTGAACACCAGAGCAGAGGTCTGCAGCAGTGGCCAGCCCTTCTTCTCAAGGCACTGAGATGTTTTGCCAGGCTGCAGCCCACAGCTGAGAAAAAGCCAATCTATGACCGAGCCTTCTCAGGAAAAGGTGGAGTATAAACATAACCTCGATTGCTCCTCACTGGACCCTGTTCTTCTCAGAAGTACTTTATTAAGAAAGGTACCTCCACCTCTTTCCAGCAGTAGGAGCCTTTGGAGCAGGAAACAGCTGAAGAGTTGGGTGTGGTGCTGCAAAATGCAGGAGGGATCCGGCCTTCCTCCTCTGGAGGGACACCAGCCTGGGCTCCTTTACTTTTGAAAATACCAGTCCAGGGACAGCAGGTAATTAGCTGGAGCTGAGGGAACACCCATGGGATGGAGAAGGAAGGGACTTGGGCAGAATGGGTCAAGAGGAGTCTGGGCAAAGGAGAACTCTAAAGAACTCTGTGTTGCCCAGACTAGCTTGCCCACCTGCAGGTGCTCCCTGTCTGCTTGAAAATGGAGCATTTCACTAAAATTGAAGAGAAACCATACAGAGCATTTTGTCTAGAGGCACAATAACATTTTCCTACACTTTTCTGTTCGCCTGCTCAGTCCAAGCTCCTCGCATGATGCTCGCCGTATCCCGCTGGCCCAGCAGCTACCGCCCCCTGCCGTGCTTTGACCCACCAGCGATCCCTTGGAATCACAGAAACACAGAATCACAGAATCATTTAGGTTGGAAAAGACCTCTGAGATCATCAAGACCAACCACTAACCCAGCACTGCCAAGGCCATCGGTAAACCATGTCCCCAAGTGCAGCACCTCTGTGTCTTTTAAACACCTCTCCACCGGCTCCATCCGGCCGCTGCTCCTGCCTTGCCCCCGGCTCCCCCGGCGCGCAGACCGCCGAAGCCCCCGGCTGGGGGTACCCGTGGCGGGGGCAGCCCCCAGGCGCAGTGCCCGCCCCGACGGGGCCCTCGGACCAGAGGGACAGCGCCGGTTCCCGCCGAAAGAGGGAGTCTGAACCTTTACTCGGGGTTGAAAATACGCCCACGAATCTGAGGAGACTATGACAGACGCGGCTGGTGCTTCCCCCACGCGTCTGCTGCTGCGTCGGAATGTGGCGCCTTTCGTAAGCCGGGTGGTTGTGGCGTGTACGGGAAGCACACGGCAGCACGCTGGAATCGAGGGCATTCCGTGCAGAGAGTTGTAACTGCACGGTACGCAGGTAATTCTTGCTCTTCTGCAGCCTGTTGCTGCTGTACTGTCTTCTAAGAAGAGAAAATTGCACATTTATCTAAGGGCAGAGAGTGCACTTTGTGGACACACGGCTAGGTAATACATGTGCAGATACAGGATATAGTATACACTGGCTGCATCAGAAGAATATCCTGGGCTGCATCAAAAGCAGCATGACCAGCAGGTCAAGGGAGATGATTTTGTCCCTATATTCAACTTCGGTGAAATCCCACCTGGAATACTGCATCTGGGGTCCCCAGCACAGGAACAACATGGACCTGTTGGAGCACGTCCAGAAGAGGGCCACCATGATAATCCAGGTTCTGGAGCACCTCTCCTTTGAAGACAGGATGAGAGACTTGGGGTTGTTCAGCCTGGAGAAGGATCCAGGGAGACCTTAGAGCACTGGAAAGCTAAGTACCTAAAGCCTACAAGGCAGCTGAAAAGGGACTTTTGACAAGGGCCTGTAGTGACAGGCCAAGGGGGAATGGCTTCAGACTGAAAGAGGGCAGGTTTAGATGAGGTATTAGGACAAAGTTCTTTACTTTGAGGGTGGTGAGACACTGGAACAGGTGGTCCAGAGAAGCTGTGGATGACCCATCCCTGGAAGTGTTCAAGGGCTGGGTTGGATGGAGCTTTGAGCAACCTGGTCTAGTGGAAGGTGTCCCTGCCCATGGCAGGGGGGCTGGACAGAGCTCAAACAGAACGGCTTTTTTTCCCTTAGCCGTGATTCCCAACTTCCACACCTCTTCAGTCTGTGCTTTAAATTGCCCTGAACTGAAACTATTGCATGTCATACATAATATTTGTAAGCCATCTTTGTAAGCCATTAAAATACTGTAATGTAAAAATGCACATATCTACTGAAAATAAAAGCTTCTCACGGCCAAGTAACGAGCCCTGGTGTGATTGATCAGGCCAAGCAATGTGAGCAACTGTTTTCTCCTCAGAAGTGCACGTGCGCCTCTGCTCCCCACAGGCAAATGACCAGAAGCAGTGAAGGGCAAGCACAAGCTCTCAATCCACTTCCCTTACACAGGTGCTGTGCTCTCACGGAACTGGGAATTATAAATCACCTTCGGTGGGAAAAGCAGCAGGACCTGGGAGGAGCTGTGTCCTTTCTGGAGGAGGTCTCTCCACAGCTGGGATGAGATGCCAGGAAAAGTCAGGTTGGCAGGACTGTGCTTTGAAAGCCAGAATCATCTGCATTCTCGCATACGAGTGGCTCCAGGGTTTGCTGCACTGCCCAGCTGCTGGGATTACACTGCTTTCTCGCTTGCCGCATGCACCACCTCCTGCAAAACTGACCAAATAAAACGTGAGGACTCCCCTATCAGAGACCCCTGAAAAATAAAAAAAAGGAGTGGATTTTCAGTACAAGATGAGCCACAACCTTGCGTATTTTCATTTTCCACATGAAATCCTGTGAATTCTTTTAAAACTGAGCCAAGTGCAATGAGACACTCTGTCCCCTTTCTCTCAGCAGCTCTTGTCTTTCTGTCCTCAGTTCTACTTTTCTCCTCTTTCCTGAACTCTCTGGGTTTGCTCAGTTCCACCTGCCTCATCTCTCTCAAGTCATTTCCTTTGCTCATCTTATGTGACACTTACGGTCCCTACCTATCCTCAGTTAAAAGGCCAGATCCTGCTTTCAGTTCAGCCATGATCCTGGAATTTTTCACCCATTTTTAAAGTATGTATATTCCTACTTCCTCCATTGCAACCTCTAAGGTTTAGAAGCAGCCCCCTACAAACATGGGTGAGTCAAACTAACTTCTCCTTCCTCTTAAAACTCTCCTCTGGAAAACAAATGACGACAGCTGAACTGCCAATGTGTTGAGATTCTCGACAGTCACACCCGTTCGTGTGGTCATACCGTTCCTCGGCTCCCACCACTGGTGTCTCACCTCATACTCGCACCAAACACTGTTGGAAGCACACACTCTTCTTCAAGTTTCAGAGTGGACTTTCTGTGGTCAAAGAATCCCTTTATATATGGAAACAGGGGGAATGTAATCCTACTAAAAATTAAACCAGTATTTTCTAAGTAAACACACACATTTTACATATATATATATATAAATTAATATGCATGCATGTGTGCATATATATAAACACATAGAGTGATTGTGTGTTCATGTGATTCTCCTAGAAAAATAGTATTTAGGCTCATTTATATAAAATACTGATTACTGTGGCCACCCAGTTAAAGCAAGCTAATCCCACGTAGGTTTTTCTCGTGGAAGAACACACAAGAAATCAGCTGCACTTTTGTATCGAATCCCTCTATTAGTTCAGATGAACGCTGTGCATTTATTCATCCTCAAACAGATGCAGTTCCCCCCACAGCATGGGAGTTGTAGTTCAGGGCGTTTCCAAAGCTGGGTGCCTTCGCAACTGCACAGATACCCCAAATACACACGTTTGAGAGAGGGGGGGGTCTTTGAATACAGACTTTTAATTTTCTTTAACAAACTCTTAGCTCCACTTAAATTCAGCGAACCAATACATAAACATTCTCACTCACTCTCTGTACATATACACGTGCATACACACATATATGCATATATATATAACCATATATATACATATACATACAAACAGGAGAGCCAGAAACCTTGCCCTTTGCCCAGTATCTTGCAGTAAGTTTTTCTGGCTCGTTCTTCTGCTCCAGACAAAAATAACAAGACCTTTTCTCCACCACGTGTTCCAAAAGGCACTGGTAAGTGCTAGACAGCACAGGCTGGTGCATGAACCAGCTGCGACAGTCCCTGGGCTCGCTCAGTAACAGGCAGCCTTTAATGCTTGTTTTGAGGGAAGAAAATGGTTTTGGTAGGTCTTGAGACCAATCAATCTCCATCTTGGCAAAAAGTTAAGGCTTGAGAACCTGAGCCTGGTGGCTTCTCAGGTAGATTTCCACAAGTATCAGCCTCACTGTGGGTGTACTTCAAAGTGTCACATAACTGTCTAGGAAAGTCCCCAGTAAGTTACTCCTCTGCTGTCTCACGAGATGACATTCCCGGTCTAGTACGGAAATTTTAACAGCAGCAGCTACTTTTATTTCAAAATATCAAATCTTCACTTTACTAGAACGAGAGTGAATTTTCTCGTGATTTAAAATCCAATACGTGGAAAAGTATTCTGCCTTCTTCAAGATGCCCCAAAAATATGGCTTGTGTCTCACACAGATTAGAAACTGTGTGATCAGACATTCAAAACTGTATCAGACAAACCCTGCGTAGGCTGTGAAGAACAGGCTCCTCACATTCCCAGAAACAGTTCATGAACATTTCACCATTGAGTGGAAACTGAGCTGTTTCCCAGCTCTAACATGTGAATCTTTCTTCTATGGTTCTTGCATGAAACACGAACTGTTTTCAGCAGCATCTGAGACTCCTTCTTTTACCACTTCTTCTTTTTTTTAAATTGGAAATCACAACCCCGGAGGCATTTTGAGCACAAACTTTTCTCACAGTTGTCAAGGGGAGTTTTCAAATGACATCACCAAGACCTGCATTTTACCCCTTATGTTTGACCATGTTTTGCAGAATGCCCAGCAAAAAGGGATCTTCCACACAACTGTGACATTTGAATACCCCCTGTACAGGCAACAGTAAGAAAGGATTTAGACTTGGAGAATATCCACTTACATACCCCATATGCCACTCAACAAGTTTTAAAATTCCAAGGGATAAATACTCTTTGTGCTTGTCCGTAGAGCAGGGCAATGCCTGAAAAGGGCACATGTTTATTTACCCTGGGATAGGCGGACTTTTATTTCCTATAGACAAAATTTGATTTCTGAAGTAATTCACCATTCTTTATTGCTACTTTTGGATAAAATATTTGTGAAGAAAGAATCAGCATGTCTCAAAATTAAAACCTATATTTGTTTCAAAACATTTAACTAGTCTGCATATACAAATTATGGGAGGACTTCTTTTTCTTGCACGTATCCTTTGCTTTCCAAGACAGCAGGTTTCCAGAGTTCCCTGGGCACAGAAGTGTCTGTGGCCTACACACACACACAGCCTCAGCTTCACACGAGCAAAACCTTTCAATTAAAAAGCAGACCCTCCCTAAATAATATGATCATAGAAACAAGCCAAACCCGAAGGAGATTGATCAAAGCCCAAGAAAATACATTGCCATTCAAAAAACCCCTTACCTCACCCACTGGAAAATACCAAAGAAATACATAGAGAACACTGACTTAATTAAAGACTATGTCATGTGCTGAAAGCTGCGCAAATTTGATGCAATTTCTAGATACGGACTTGTATGCCCGAAGGACTTTTTTCAGTTTTATTAGTCAATTAAAAAAGGAAAAGAGAAGTATCTCTCTCTCCCCCTAAATCTTGTCCTGTAATTTCCTGGTACACTCTCCAGGCCAAGTGAGACTGCAAAGATCTGTACTGTGGTACACAGTGTTCATCAGGATTTCCTAAAACATCCCCATGGCACCTGTTATTGCCTCTGTTACACTTCTTCAGACCTACACCTTATTCTAAATGTATGTATGTATTAAATATGCCCGTGTGTATATAAATAAACACATATGCACACGCTGTACACACACAAGTACATACAGAAACACACATGAAATGCAGAAGATACACGTGTAGATTGGTTTCACGGAGTTGCACTTTGGAATCTTGTGTTCCTTCAGGTTGGTTTCACAGAAATGTTCCCCTCTCTTCACCCCACCTCCTGCAACTCCTAAGGTGCTGATACTGAGCACTTCTGTGAGTCAAGCCAAGCAAGCTGATTCAGGAATCAATCTAAACTTCAAACCCAGCACGGCACAAGCTTGGCACATCCCATCCTGTTGCCTCCTGCGCCAGCCTGAATCACCCTAAGTTAATGTTCCAGCCTGTGGTCAACACTAAGTTGCTTCACACAGTGAGGATTCAGCAAATGCAGGGCCATCCTCAACTGTGACACTAGAAAACTAGAACTATATATACAAAAGTTAGCTTTTTATCATTTCCTTTTAAGACAGTATGTAGCCAGCTTAAAAAAAATGCAAGCAGCACATAAGACACTGCGTACATCCATTGTTACAGAAGTCCTCTCTGACTCAGCCATGGAAGTCATTCACGTCATCCCAGTTCCGATCTTATTGCATCATTCGATTCACCTTTATTGCTTCCAGTGAGTATCTTCATGACCCGTATTTGAACAGCAATTTACTCCGTTTGTAAAAACTCAGATTTACAGTGGTCACTTGCCATAGCTTGCCATACACACACGAATTCTCTCTCGTCCTATCTGTCTATTATGTGCTGAACGACAACTTTTATTCAAAAAGAAATTTGAGAAATAAAATATTACAGGCATTAATAAAACTTTGCAAAGAATGACATAATAGTCCCATAACCCTCTATTGAGTTGAAAATAAAATGATCTTCAAACCTCTTATTACTGTAATAAAAAAATCAAGTACTGTAAAATAACATGTAATCTAGAGAAATTAGACTTGTAAATGAAGAAAATACGATTTTTCTTGACAGATAAATCTAGTTGTTGTAGTTGTTGGAGCTTTTTTTCCTAGTCATTAAGTCTGATAACATGTCTAACAAGGATTTACAAGAAAAAACCCACCTATTTTATTTAAAAATAAATTTAGGTGATATCCAGTAACAAGTAGAAACTAAAGTTACTTTGAAAAGGATAACCAGACTAGAAACCACCAAGTGAGCTGAAGGCTTGGGAACAGTTCACATCATTTCTTAACATCGCTCTGAGTCACCAGTCACACGGAGCCATTTCTCTCTGCCGGCGCTCTTGCGGGGCTGACCTTGGTGAGTCTGCCCAGCAGGTGGCTTTGATCCTCTCCCAGGCATGTACAAACCCATCGGGTGAAGTTCCTTCACACAGAAAACCATCAGTGCTGCAGTAGAAAATTAGTGGCTACATTTAAGTCATTATTTGAAGCCCTCAGAGCTTCTAGAGCATCTCCTCTGGAAAATCCCATTTCCATAAGTCGTGCGACCTGGAAAAGAAGTAAAGTAACACCACTTTAAAACCAGAGTTTTAATCACCCTGTGTGCACATTAGTCAATAATGTCAGAAATAACTTTTCCACTGACCAAAGACCTATCTGGGACAGCGTGCTTCAAAATGTTGCCACAGAGATGGCCACTTTTCACCACTTAATTCAAAGCCGATTGCAGAAAATGCCACACCTGTATTTTCCTGGCTGGTCCAGTTTTGAAAGAAGAGTAAAATCCAAAGTGTGGTCCCACACATGACAACTACAGTCTGACCTGGGGGCTTGCTGCTCTCGACAAGAACAGGGTCTCAAGAAATCAACACTGACCAAAACATGGAATTACAGAGCAGATGAGAAAACCTATGCAGACATCTTCAGCTCTTTTCCTTGAAAAGACCTACTTCTCCAGAGGGCATTAAGAAACCTGAAAACTATTCATTCCAGATGCTGGGGTTTTTTTAATAAACCTTAAAGTTAGTCCTAAAATAGAGACAGTACATTACTTAAACTGGTTTAGTAAAATTCTTGGAGGCCTTCTACAAATACTCAAAAAAGCACTTTTTTTCAAAGAAGTTCTGCAAAGCAAAAATCAATGACATCTGATGGAAGAATTACATGGAAAAGGGCACATTAAGACAGTGATTTTGTTAAATCAATAACCACTTCACCAGCCCTCTTCATATTATCACGTACTTGACACCTAACCTTTGTGCTCTGTGTTGACAGATATTCAAAGCACAACGTGTAAAAAGGCAATGCATGCATAACCAAATTTAATTTATGTTTAATTACCAATTTAAAGTACATTTAAAATCTACAAGTCTCACTCTGGTATGACTGAAAATCACAACATAACTCATTGACTTTTATAATTAATCTTCCAGAAGTGGAAAAAGAAGGTGCGGGAGGGCAGGGAATGGCATGTAAAATTAACTGTGGCCACTGGCAGCATAAAGCATTCCTCCTCATCCTGCTTCAAAGGGCCTTAAGACAAGACACCACGGCTCCTGAACCTGGAAGTCCTGGGCTGCAGGAGCTGTCAGAGAGCTACTGCTGCCCCTCCTCTGCCTGTAGTGAGCCTGCAGCAGCAGAGTGAAGTTGAGCAGGAACACAGCAGAGGCTGTACACATCTCGAGAGGAATCTTCCCAGGGTGCAAGACCAATGTGCAGCACCAGCACTGAAAATATTTTTAAAAGAAAGTTGCCACCAAAAGCAGCTTTTCTTTCCTCTAAGACACCTCCAGAACTTTCACTATTTTTAGTCGTCTCTGCTTTGGTGACTTACTGAGAAGCATACAACTGCCAAGTTTGCCTGGAGGCATGGGCCCTCCTTTTCTTAATATAAATACACCATCACAACTTGCTTGAGAATGGCTGCCTTGGTTGTCAGAACATCAGCCTTACAAACCAGTGCCACTTTCTCACCACCTTGTAGGGAGAGAAATGAATTGTTACTTTCGACACTTCTGCAACAACAGTTTAAGTCCAAGCTCGGTTTCGTAACCTGTAACTCTTATTTTTCATCTAAGAGTGTGTTTTTTATGAGAAAAAGGGCAGGGAATGGAATAAAAGCTAACCACAGAAACACATTTCAGAAGGAAGGTTTTCACTGCAGCTCCCATGAATTCTAACTTTAAGAAATGGTGGATGGAATTGCAATATTCCTATTTACAGAAATATTCATCGAGCATCGCGGGGAATAGTAACAACAAAAACCTCTTTTCATCGGAGCGTATTTTAACCGCAGGAAGTGAATCCAGCTCCAGGAAATAGAGATGTATAACTGTCAACAGCAACTTAAGGTGCTAAAACCCCACAAGAAATGCAGAGATTTTTGTACCAAAAGCATTGCAAACGCTCACAAACTTTACTGTGAAGAACAGATGGAACCCTTGCATTTCTGCCATTTTAAGACAACTTGTGCTGTTATTAATACAGTCCTGAAAAATCAAAGGTGCTTTAATGACTTTTTCTTTGTAGGGTAACCAGAGAGCCTTGCAAATGACAGCAATCAGGTGAACCCTACATCCTCAATGCATCAGAAAACATAAATGTATATTGCTTTCATAAACCTGGGCCTAAAGGGCTTGGGTAAGAATCCAGCGTAAGTCAGACCAGTGACTATTCCTTAGTTTGAGGCCAAAAATAAAAGTCCCCTTAAGCAGAATTTGTCAATAAAACAAATAAGTAAGCCAACCCAGCAGGGAAATCTTTTGGTCCATCCCATACTGGTGCTGAGCAGGCTTTCAGGACAGCCAAAACTAAGTTTCTGAGTTTTGTCTCAGAGGGTGCTTTTTGGTGTGGGGTTTTTATTTTTATTTTCTTTTTGTTTGTTAGTTGGGGTTTTGTTGGTTGGTGTTTTTTTTTCCTTTCTAGATGTAGCCCAGCAGGTTTGCAGTCAAAAGTGCAGTTAAAAGTTTTGAACATTTTGAACATAATCTAACATTGAGTCAGAGCTAGAAATCAGATCATAGAAAAGACTTCTGTTTGGGACAAGCTCAGTTCAAATTAAAATGACAGCGGTGCTACCAAGTGTTGACTTATCTCCTTACAAAAAAGAAAAAAGGGAAAGAAACCTACTCTTGTTCAAGGGTAGCAGAAACCTTAAACTATAAAATGGCCAATGCAGCTAACTGCAGGTAGGCTACAACCTGGAGAATTTGATTGCATGCAATAAATCCTGCTTGCAGGAATGAGACTAATCTTAAATTCTTAAATTTCTGAGTACACGTCTTTTTTGAGAATAAAACTATCAACAAAAGTCTAGAAGTCTAAATCTATACTTGGTGGAAAGGACATAAACTTCTCTGTGGCATCAGTATAACGCATCAGTCAACCACATTATTGAGGGAAACATCCAAGTTTTAGCCCAAGCGTGTTTTGCAGTCCACAGCTGGCATAACATTTTTATTTCAAAAAAATCAAAATGACTGAATTGGAAACTTAAGCTGGTAACTTCAGCAAAAATGATGTCTACATGACAAATAATGAAATCTATTTATCATTCTTCTTTCTTTGAAAATTTATTTTATCAGATTTGAATAGTTTCCACTGCTGAAACCATCACATCTTTAAATACAAAATACAAGCAGTAACACATAAAAGCAGAAACTCCCCAGTAGCTCTGTAACTCTGGTTTGGATGGTAATGACACTGTGCTGTCTCTGTATTGGGACCATTACCTTATATTTTAATTTGTGCCGCTATAGAAACCGCTAGAGAAACTGTGTAAACAGATGATAAAAAAATAGTAAAGTCAATTCCTAACCATTTTTAATGCCATTTTAAAATACAAAGTGTTTACCTGCTCTTCAGAAACCTCAGTAGGTGGAGGTATGCCTTGTTCAGACGGGCGATGATCTTGATAATTCGCATTATGTCTATGACGTAAAGGAGGAAACAGTCTATTCCAGTTAATCATCCCACCCTGAAAGCAGACACTGCTGTCAGTCTTGGCAAAAAAAACTACAAACATTTTAAACAAAAAGATCATCCACACCACATAATATGAAAGCAGATTTTTAAGTAAAGCACCTTATTTTAAACAACAGAAACTGCTGTAGTCTCTTGTGAAGCAAAAATTGGACTGGTTACTGCTTTATTAGTTAATTGAAGTAATCCCAGCAAACTAAGGAAAAGTGCTTACAGAAGGAGGAAAGGATGTTTCACATCCATTGGGATAGATCTGGTTTCGTACAGTGCTGGGTTTCCGAGGCTGAAAGACACCTGTCTTTACTAACAGGGGTTTGCCTGGCAAGAGGTGCAACAGCAGCTCCTGCAAATACTTTGCAAGATTGCTGCTAGAGCTAACCAGGGAAAAAGAGTGCAAGAAATAAGTGAGGGGAAAAGGGGCTTCTCAGTGCATCAGCAAAATCACATCAGGAAACTCAGAACAAACCCAACCTTCAGGACACCTGCGACTTCCACGCGAGTGACTGCTTCTGTGACACCAGTGTGACTTACAGACCCACCACATTTACCTAACTTCCGTGTATTAAATATTGTTGCAACCCTGGCCATGTTCCAGTGCCAAAACATCGTGTTAACTACATAGTAATAATGCAAATACACAGCAGTAACATAGGTACCGTGCAAATCACAGAACTGAAACTTCCTCTTAACAACCAAGCTTCAACTCTTGTAATAGTAAGACATTTGGAACATAAAGAAGAAATACTAAAGTACAAGCTTTATAATTTATATAAGCCAGAAATCATGAATCCCCATTTCATTAGCTTAAACAAACATTTTTGAAGGGATTTTGTATCACACAAAGCCCATAGATCCTGTGAGGAGGTAAGAGCAAACCCCAATCTCTCTTTTCCATAGTTTGTTGAAACATCTTTTGCAGTTTGTGTTGTCCTTTTCCTCCACCCCTGCTCTCTCTGTTACTATGGAGAAGATCCCCCTTCCTTTCTGTATATATAGGACATGGCCTTCCTTCCTCTAGTTGCTCTATTTTAGTTCTATAACGTTGTTTCTCAGAAGGCCTTCCTCTTACAAGAGTTTTTTCTTTTCTTCTCTCACAGAGTGCTCTTCCTGCCTTTATGTACCCTTAAAGCATTAAATCGCCTCTGCTCAATCAGATCAGCAACAGCTAAATATGCTCATAGACCACCAAAAAAAAAAAAAATTTAGCATTCCTGCCCTTTCCTTTGTTTCCTTCCTTGCCCTCCAGAGGAGACCCAACCAGCCCAGACACCACAGGGGGCAGTACAATTGCACACTTAAAAAAGCATTTGAAGAGTCATGAGATTTGAAACACCAGCTTGAGAAATGTTCTGGTCCCTTCTATACTAGAGTACATTTTTCCCTGTGAAGATGTGAAAAAGCCAGAAGCCATCACCCATTTTCAAGACATAGATTCCACTGTTAATGAATTTGAATTTTAAAAATTACGTGTCTACATTTCTCATACCGTATAAAACATATGCTTAACATTCATAAGGTTTTGATAAAGGATTCTGTGTAAGTCTCGTGTTAGTCACACAGCATAGCATAGAAAAAAGGAGAACTGGTTTGGAGTGTAAGCCTAAGGAGAAAGAGGGATCTCAGATCTTCTACTGATACCATCTTCTACAGCACTACCTTGTGGTCTTGGGAAATTGCATCATGTACTTTCCCACCTGTAATTTCCTGTAACTCAGAATTATGTTGACTTTTAATTCATGAACTTTGAATTTCTCACAGTCTACTAAGCTCTAGAGTTCAGCGAGAACACTGCACTAATGCTGCTTTGCCATTAGAGATGACTTGAGGAGGAGAAAGTAATGCTGCCACAAGTCATTCACGTTCCATTGGTAAAAATACTAACAGGACTATGACACATTCCTTTGAAGCACCGTAAGTCATACAGAATAATGCATGTCAAATATAAAATCTACAATAAACATCAATTTACCTTTATTCCAGTGTGTCTGAAGACTGAAATAAATGTACCTTTCCAGCAGTGCCCTGAGTTTCTAGTGTGGTTTTGCACCCTCCCTGTTCTGGGCTCTGTCATCTAACACTACGGACAGACTTGTCTACTTCCTTGCCTCAAGCTTACAATACAGTTTGCATTAACATACGCAGAATTCATTATTTTCAATAAGAACTGCAGTTTCCTTACAAATATAACTATTTAGTTTTGAAGGTTTACACCAGATACCTTGATAAACTACAGATGTTGACTGAAGCATTCAGAACAGCTCCATGTGAAGACCACTAACCCCTTCCAGAAAAAACAGACTGGACAAATTAGATCAAAATAGAGTATTTCAATTACCTTTGGAAACTGAGATAAACATAATCTATCAGTTCTTAACTACATTAATGAGGGAAAAATAGCCAACATTTAATGGTATGTGAACACTGATGATTAGGATTAAACCCAACATTATGGTCTACTTCTCATCTGTGTATTACTTTAAACTGCACCAAAACCAGGTGCACTAGGATTCTTTATCTTAACTTTAAGAAAATTGTTTCTCTTCACAGTCTTGCCTCTAATTCAATGATGCACATCCACAAGGTCAGACTCAAAAGAGCAGGGATTCAAGGAACTGCAGCAGGAACTATGGGACTGGTAATGTGGCCAATCTCATAAAGGTAAGGAAAAACTGGGAAGTGCAGCTGAAGTCTTAAATCCACAGAAGATGGAGATTAAGGCTATAGATTTACAGTATGGATGGTGACTGTGCAAAGACCTTCAGACAACCTTAACTATCACAGCAGAAATACATGAAGATCTGCTTTTAATTGAGCCAAATCAAGCACCAAATAATGTCTTAACATTAAGTACGTATCACATATTCCAGTTATAAAAATGCACAGAAGGAAATTTCCAGACCAATATTCCTTCCTGCCTCACAGAAATTAGTTTGCAGACCTCCCCTTCATAATTTTATGATCATTTCTGTACTGCAGTGGTTTTACGCTGTGCTACTACGCTTGCTTGTGAGAAGTCAGAAAGATTTCACAGGAAGATAACCAATCTGATTAATTTATGAAAGTGATGCTTCTAAACCAGCCCCTCCTGGGAAACCAGCAAACCAAATTTAAGCATTTCATGCTATGCTTGGCCCTCAGCACCAGCACCCAATAGCACAGAGGAGCTCACACCAATCTCACTCTCCACAGGAGCCTTGCCTCAGATAACAGAGCTCTCTGGAGTGGTACAAAACAAGCAGTGAGGATGCTCAAGGGTCCACTACGTAAGCTCCTTTCCTGAGCAGCACTTTCAGTGACACGTGTGTGCCAGTCTAATACATTTAGTGAAATCCAGGCACTTCTTCTGTGATTCTGTTTTGCAGTTTGTTATAAAGGAATTAAGTTTAACACTATAATGGTTTGGGGGCTGGGACTTAACATAACCTGGGACTAAGTAAGGAGGATGCATTAAACCTCTTACATCCAGAGCCAGATTTCACAGCTGACAGACTTGGAATATCTTGCACTGAGATTATCTCAAGCAACATTTTCTTGGTCCTGATCTTTGGTGTCAGGGAGCAGCCAGTGCAGGTGTACTGCTGGAGAATGAGAAGCACTGAAAAATTCTAGACTATGATTCACAAAAATACTGTGCACAATTTGGTGCCTTGGGCCCTTACCTCTGTTCACAACTTCGTCTTCAAAATGTCATCAGGAAAAAGACGTGACAAAAGCACTGCTTCATTAATTATTTGACTAGAAGGGTGACAAGACAAACCTAAGAAAGGCCTATAAGCCTTTATTCCACTTTTAATCCTATGCTGTAATTTTTTAACTATAGAAAAATTCTGAAGTTTCCTTTGGTTTAGCAGCGCAGACTGGGTGAATCAGTTGACTGTAAGTTCTTTTTTACTGCCTGATAGGTGACAAACATACCAAGGATATAATTTTACTGGTCTCTAATAAATCACTATTGGAAGTGGATTAGGAGAACACTGGTGATGTTGGAATTTCTGTTACAGGAAGACAACAAACTCGTCACAAGTTTAGGCGACCAAAGAATGAGATTTAAGAATGGACTGGACTATAGGAATCGGAAAAAGGCAGAAAAGGTTTTAAGGAAATGCCATATTGATGATTTACTCCTGGATAGCTGCCAAGGCTTTACGTACAAAAGCTGTGCCCTTCTAGGTCACATCCTTGATGTTTTTTTTTGATTTGGGTTGTTGTTTTTTTTCTTTTAACGCTGCCTGGGACAATTCTGTTTACAAGAAAGAAGTATCCTCCTTTTCTACAGAATAAGGAAGAAATATCTAGAGCTAGAAAATGTCTTTGATTGTACAGCCTGCTAAAACCCGAGTTGTGCCACTTCTTTTCAGATAATCTCCATACTCTCTGTTTTAAAAAACAGCTCAACCTATTTCCCATGTACACACCTGCCATGGCATATTTTGTAAAAGCACTTCTTATCCAAAGTTTGACAAATAAAAGTGTTGTATTATGGACAATTAACAAATGTCCAGTTATGTAGCTTTCACACATATGCACACATTTTAATTAGACTAATTTCAAAAGAAATGAAAGAAAATGCTTTATAAAAGTCCTCTTGAAAGTGATGCATGTGGTTAAGATATTTTGATAATGTTATCTGCTGTAGATGGTTAATGCCAACTTGTCATCTGTTTGCACAAACAGGAAGCACCTCCTGATATCTGTCCTGTTCACCTTTTTTTGACATAACAACCACAGTGAAAAAAAAGAAAAAGGAAATTGCTTTGCATCTCACCTTTTAAAGTAACATTTGTAAAATATTCCACTCTGTATAGAAGCCTTTACTTCATAAAGACATAAATATTGTCTTACTTTTTTTCATATAAAGCTTCATTAAAAATATACTGAAAACAAGAAACATTGACTTGCTTTTCTTGCATAGATTTTTCAACAATGTATTGACTCCAAAGTTCACATACTGATGATATAAACAAACAAACAAAAAGCATAGCCTTGGATGACATGGTATCTCCTGCTCTAAACATTGCATAAGAGAGAAAAATGGTGAAATTTCCACTACACTTACTCAAAGTCTAGCCTGCCTCTTTTTGGGAGGATAAAACTCTTCTGTTTTTTTGGTTGTTTGGGGAGACTTTTTTTTGCGTTTTGTTTTCCTCTTACTTCAATAACTTCCCTCTTTTGAAAGGGGGTAGAAACATAACAGTATTAGTGTTCTAAGCACTGTTCTTAACGACGGAATGAATTTTTCACCAAGTAAAGCACTCCAGCAATTTCTAATGATACTCTAATTTCTCTGGAAATTTATCCTACACACAAGTCTATTCAGTCAAAAGGCTCTGTCTCCAGCTCTTATTTTCTGCATCCTGAACTTTGATGCCTGCATTGTCCCTGAGGAGCTCATGTGTCACAAAAGTTCAGAAATCCACATGCGGTCTTTTCTGAAGCCTGATCAGCTATTTCCTTTGAAATCTAGAAGGAACACCTTAATCTGGCTTCTGAAGCTGCCTGAGAGACAATGGAAGGGATTTCAGCACTGGCATGACACTGGGGGTGTCCAGTGTTCCAAATGCTGAAGGCAGGGCCACCAGCATGAACATGGAGTCTGTACTTGAGGAAATAACTTTGGCTCTGTTTTAGACATTTTGCACAAAACAGAGTCACTTCTAATCCTTACCACATGGCTCTTTGGATGTGGACTGGTGACACTGAACTGGTATTAAAGCATGATGATTAGACAGATAATTCTTCACCCACCTCCTGTGCAAAAACCTTTTCAAAGAGTAATAAGGAATAAGGAGAGAATGGAATCAACGTGAGACATTAGAATCCTAAAATTGGTTTGATTTGACAAGCTGAGATAATAAACTCTGTGCACAAAGGAAACTCAAACCCAAATTCTTCAAAATACTACATAAACACATCCCTGAGTATATCAAAGGCTAGTCTGTGATGACAGAGGGAAAGAAACAGATCAGCGTCCCATTTTGGGACGTAAAGGTTCAAGTTCTGTCTTAGGTGGCAAATAGGAGTAGCTTCCATTCGCTGACATCTCAAAGTCAACATACAAGGTGTCACATGCAACACTTTGCACCTATAGTGCCTCTTAAGGTATCTGTCCTGATTTCAGCTGGGGTAGAGTTCATTTCTTCTCAGTAGCTGCTACAGTGCTGTGTTTTGCATTCAGTATAATGTTGGTAACACACTGATATTATGGGGTTTGCTGAGCTGTACTTATCTTAAGTCAAGGACTATTTTTTGTGTGTCTCATGCTCTGCCAGTGAGGAGGTACACAAAAAAAAAGCTGGAAGGTTGCATAGCTGGGACAGGTGACCTGAACTGAACAAAAGGACATTCCGTATCATAGAACACCATGCCCAGTATATAAACTGTGGGAGTTAACCAAAAGGAGGGCCAATTCAGGTTAGGGAATGGGGTCTGGCCTCTGTCAGCCAGTGGTGAGCAATTGTATTGTGCATCACTCATTTGGTTTTAATTTTTTTTTATTATTATCACTATTATTACTATTACTGTTATTACTACTACTACATTTTACTTTTTTTTCAATTATTACACTGTTCTTATCTCAACCTAGTTTTGATTCTCCTTGCCACTCCACCAGGGTGGCAGGGGGAGGTGAGAGTGGCTGTGTGGTGCTTAGTAGCTGGCTGGGCTTAAGCCACCACAGCAGCACATTAAGGAACAAGGGGTGGAACCAGCTCGCGGTTGTTACGGGCGAGTATCAGAGTTCAAACCAGAAAACATGAATATTAAGTAGGACCAGGTACTATCTGAATCACAGGCTTCTTTTTTACTACATATTACGGAAAATGGCACTCTAGAAGAAGAAATGGCCCGTCAAGACTGAGTACACATTGCGAGGACAACAGAAGCAGCCCTGGTATCCAGTAACTGACTGCCCCCAAAACAGATGCCTTATTTGCCCTATGTTCATCAGAAATGAAGGGACAGGTACACCTAAAAAACCCCTGCCTTCTGTAAACAGGACTTGATCCAACAACAGTGAATTAAATACTCTGGAAATGCCTGGGGAGGTTTGTATGCCATGAGCTTTTTTATAAGAAATTGCCTCAAGTTAAATTGCCAGAGGAAGGGAATATAGACCAATCACATAGGAGAATAAACATACTCCACTTCTCAAACAATTTATTTGCTTTGAAATAAAACAGTGTTTTGCTTTAGAAAGTTGTCCAACCACTGCTTCTCTAGAGAAGCTGATTACAAATATTAATCCAAATTCAAAGGCTACAGCTCAAAAGTCGAGTCAGAAAGAAAGAGAATTTCATAATTACAGTCCAAGAGAAAAAAGGATTGTTCAATATATGAGCAGGGTGCTACCAATGAGTAGGAGATAAAATCAATCTTGTGATTGTGACAGCTGGCTGTTAATGAGACACACTCAGCTTATTCTAGTTGTACTGGTGTCTGTTGGCTCTAGTGTCTGTCAGCTCATAGAATTGCCAACTTCCATAAAAAAGACAGAAACCTGAAGTTTCTGTGGTAGTCTGTAGAGGAAATAGTCATAAATTGTTCATTACCTTGATCAGGACTCTGGAAATTCAACATTTTTAATTTCACACCTAGAATCCATGCAAGAAGTTATACAGCAAAATAATCCAGAATGTCTAAAGAGCAGTGGGTTATCAGTTGCTGCAAATACATTATTGACATGAAACAGTTAAAAACCAGAGTTCAGGCATGCCAACATCAGTAGCATATGCAGTTTTTACACCAAATAAACTCTTGAAATAAATCCAAGTCTATTTTCAACACAAAGAAAATAGTACTAAACAATCACAGAGAATAATCAAGGCTTGAAAAGGCCAGAAGAGTGCAAAAAAGCAAAGGATGAGTTCGACACACAGGTCTGAAGGAAAGGATATTGTTTTCTCTACAAAAATGGAAGCTGTCTGTTATTTCAAAATGTGTCAGCACGTGTACATTGGCATGCAGAGGAAGGGAAGAGTGATGGAATACTGAGTCTAAATTTAGCCACAGTGATTATTGCTGCAGCATACAAACTTCATTCATGGGCTGAGATGAATCTGTAAATCACTCACTGGTTAACACAATTCTTTAAAAATATGATGCCAAATCCTGTGCATGCACATCCCATGAGTCTGGGCACAAAAGCTTTCTTGTCCTATTGGTACCCTATGTATCATTGTCTTTGGAGTTTACGGAAGTGTTGCTAAAGGCAGTTTCTACTCAAATGTGTCACAAAACCCCAAAGAAGCCTTAGGTAACAGAGACTGATTGGAATGGAAACCTAATTAGACAAAAAGACTTTGTGTGACACTTGGTTGAAAGTCTCACCCATTTATTCAGGGAAGCCAGTCTGGTAGCTTCCTTCCTGACAATGATACATACATTTGTGGAACAAAATGAAATAGCTGCTTCCATCCAAAGTCCTGGCTGTGAGAGCAAGGGTTTTCATGGACTTGGCAATGTATAAAGGTTGCAGAAGGTCTTCAGGGTTCAAAATATCTGTTTGAAGGACTTCTTGTTGGTACTCAGACTTGTGAAGTTATTCAAGAAGACTTCACTGAAGTGCCACCTCAGTGCCAGTAGGAGAGCTAAAGAATATGCCTGGGTCTGGTTCTTCACTTTGAGAAAGCAGAATTGAACTGTCTGGGAGCATATTCACTGGGGGATTTTTTTTTCTACCATCATGAATGAGGATAACATTCCTGAGGAAGAATTCTTGAGCCAGGAAAATCTTTGCTCCATTAATCTATTCTTTTTTCCAAGGTCGGGAGTTTATTGCTTAGACAACCAGAAGGTAAATTACCAATCTAGTCTCACAGTCCTTAGTTGACGAAATATGAAACTTGCAAATTGCTCAGGATATGAAGCTCCCCATAACAATAAAGACACTCAGTGTGCCTACCCACAGAACATCTCTCCAGTGTCCCAGGAGAAAGACATCTAATGAATGAACAATTAGAGGAAGTCCCTTTGCGATAGAAGTCTGGTCTTTGCAAGCAGCAGAATCTCCTATATGACGAAGATGAGATATACATATGAGATACCATGTGGTATGAACCTAAGGAGAGTCTGGCCTCAGGGAAAATTAATGGCAGCTGGAAGAGAAGAACAAAAAGACAGGAAGGAAAAGACAACGTAAGCCTAAAGTGGACAAGAGGGTAGAAAAGAGAGCTAGTGAAATGAAGATTTCATATATGGCTGTAGGCTTGCTGCAGCCTGGAGCAACCTGGTGAAGCTCTTCCCTGATCCAAGACACTTAAGAGAAGCCAAGAAGAAGGCAATACCATGTCTTTAGTACGCTCAGCAAAAATGCTCTGCAGATACAAAACCCATTTTTTCAAGATGAAGGGACTGATGTTGCTACACCGTCCATCCTGCACGGGCACAGAGAGGAGTGCTCAAAGAAGTTGTATTTAGTGTCAACAGAAGGCACTGCCCACATTGATGCAACCTCCCACCACCTTCCACATAACCGTCTGCAGTGACATCAGTGTAGCCAATACCACCTAGGCACGGAATCTTCCCTATCTACTCGCAATTTGGATACCTGCCAGCCTCCCTCCAAGGTTCTCAATGGGAAGTGAAAGGCAAGTTGACTCGCTGATACCCACACTGGTGCACAGATGCAGCAGTTACTTCTCTTTTCCCATCAGGGGTTTATTTGGGTTACAGAAAGATAAACTTTAAAGAAATGCTGGGAAATGAAGGAGATCTAAAAATAGAAACATCAGGAGAGGAAGACCAAAATTTTTATCAACAGTACAGTATCAAAAGGATAAAACAGCAAATGATTACTGGTGATAAGACATGATGGGAGAGAACTTCCTCCAAAGTGAAGAAGCATTTTGTTTCGGAGCAAATACTAAGTATGGGAAACAAGAGAGATGAAGGTAAAGAGGTGGCGAAAATGTGGGAGGAAAATGGCACAGTGGGGAATGAAAATGTGACAGTGATATGAAGGGAAACAGGAGATCAGGTAATGGGAAAAAAAGAAAAACAGGACAAACTATTTACAAAGTAGGATAGACAAAAGAGTGTGAAAGAAAAGAACTAAGAAAGTGAAGTTTTAAAAGCAGTAACAAAATGGCAAGCTGGTATTTTTTCTAGGGAATGAATATATATGGCACACATTTTATTCTACTGCCTTTAAAGGTTAATGTAGGTGATGCTAAGTAATTTATTTGGGACAAGATCATAATTTCTCAGCAACATCCACAAGAGAAAACAAAGGACACAGTAAGATCTAGAAAGTTTTCTAGAAGAACACGATCATGTGTTTAAGGGCTGTATCCACAGCAACTAGAAACCAACACAAAAACCAGTCACCATTTAACCACACTCCCCTGAGAAACTATCAACTTAACAGTTTCTAGCAACATATTCAGACACAGTGCCACTGAATATTTAAGAGCTAAAATGAGGTACGTCAAGTAATGAATTTGGTGGGTTTATTTTCAAATTCTACCACACACTCAATCTACTCATCAAAGTCATGGGTGTTTGACAGCCCTGCACTCGCACATGCAGTTCTATGCCTCAGGTTCCTCTAGACCAGAACATTTTAGCCAGAAAAAGACTGAGAAAGGTAAAGCTCAAAGAATCACCAGTAAAGAAATTCTGGGGTGATTGTTCCTTGATTTTCTCTTTTGTAGAAAGCATCCAAAGTGAATTCCACTTTGGATAAAAGGGCTGAGTGAACAGCAGAAAAAAAAAAAGACAAAATTATTTACATCTCAGTATCATAGAGGTACACTATAAACAACTTTTGAGAAAGGCTTTTCCCCCAGTTTCTTCCCCCTTTTGTTTTTTGGGTTTTTTAAATTTTTTTTTTAAATTTTAACTTTTTTATGTTGGTTTGCATAACCTGTCAGGCTCACGTTCTTCAGAATTTCTTGTGAAGACTCAAAGAATAAACTTACTACAAAAAGCATCTAAGACAGGGGCCTCCCTTATGAGAGTTTGCCAACATTGCACAGACAATGGAGTCCCATTAAAAGCATTGATCTTCTCCTTCATAATGCTACCAACATCCAGGGAAACTGCATTGTCTCGTTTCTCAAACAGATGAACTGAAGTGTAAAGGCGTGGGAGGAATGAGCAGAGCACCTTCTCAAGGGGCAGCTGAACAAAATTGTTGCACTATGGCATATAGAGGAAAGTTAAAGTTCACTTCCCTCACCAAGCAAAGTGGAAAGTGTGAGAGGAAATGTTAATTTATTTCACCTATGACATACTACCTACAGACAGCATACTGGGACTTCAGAAATCCACACAACATTTACCCAGAATATAATTCAAAGCTCGATCTGATGACTGACATGTACTTCACAGCTTTTATTATTTTCAATTTCACAAAAAACTGTCTAAGAAACTGATCTGTATTCTTTTTCCAGCTTCACTCCCACAGGTAAAATTATCATCTAAATTCCTTTCATCTGTAGCATGATCCGTTCCACTCCACTGTCTTCAAATTACACCTTGCCAAATCTCTAAAGGCAAAAGAATTGCCCAAGTACAGCAATCCAGAAAATGTTTTTCAGCTTTTCAAATATAATTTTGAGACTGAAATTTGTCTGTTTTTCAATTCTACCGCTACACAGCAACATTTGTGAGTGATGCTTTTTAGTTGATGACCAGTAAATTCTGTGAGTGAGTCATTAAAAAACACCAGGTGGGTCAAAAAGCTTTCATGACACACCTTTTCTGAAGAGCCTCTATGAAACATTCATACATTGATTCTATCGCCTTCTGACTGCTGGTTTCACAGATTAGCACCACCAGTTAAATAAATGCTGCGCTCAAGTTAAAGGCTAAACATGAAGGTAACTTGAAAGTGTTTCAGCAACTTGTAAAGGGAAGCATCTTACTGATGTTCAAACAGTGTTCCTGCATTTTAGTCAAACCCCTCCACCTTTTTAAAGAATTCTATTTGAAGTCAAACATGAAAAGACATTTTTCCGCTTTCATTGTTCATAGCCTAGGGAAAGGACAAGATGAGAAGAAAATGTTATCAACCGTTCTTTTATCATTTACCGTTCTGAACTTATTTACCACTTTTTGTAATTAAAGGTATATTAGAAAGACTGTCCTTCACAACTGGAAACGGCTTCTTTCTTACATCTGAAGAAACCTGACCGTGCTCTTCCCAGATACTTGTAGCCCAACATACTCTTTCAATTCATTTTCTATTACAATGGCAACGTTCAAGAACAGAGTAATTTCTAGTTCGGTTCTTATACTAAAACGGATTAACATTTTAATAGGAATAGAGAAAAGCAGATTAGAAGTTTCTGCTTGAGGAACAACTTCATCATATTGAAATGTTAAGGAAACAAGAAAACCAGAATGATGTTATCAGGGACTGGAAACAAAGATTCATACTCCAGCTGCAGGCCAAAGCTTTGTGCCATCACCCCTCTAATTCTGGGAATGCATTAAGGGTAACACAGCCATACCTATTCACACTACACTATCCCAAACACAAGAAGAACTCATGTATCAGTACAGAGCTGTGTTTCAGGCAAAGAAAACTCACCGAAGACTTGAAATTGCTAGGCTGTAAGTAAATGATGAGCAATACAAGTTCTCACACAGCAAGGTAAGGCCCATGTTGTCCGCTAGTAACAAACACACCTCAGTAACAGATCTAACATACAGGATTTGAGACACCACCTGCCTTGTTTTACTGCCCTGCAACACAAAGTCTGAGAATATCTGCATTTGTTGGTTTGTATAAAACAGAGAAAATAAAGACTGTTCTATTCTGTTCAATAAGGAAATAAACTAAGAGCATTAAATGTGGTAAACAGAAAGTCCCTTGTGGTTTACCTCTGTAGGTTAGAGAATTTAATTTCTGCCCTTAAGAAACAACCTATACACCTACAAACAAAGGAATTCCATAGAAAATTTTCAACCTCTCTGAAAATGATGCTAACCAGACAGATACTCAGAAGAGTCAGGAGCATTTTGACTTCCTAACTTTACACAATGTCTTTCATTAAAGACCACCAAGAAGCAATCACTTTACCCTTCAGCCTCATTTTTGGTGACAGAATGCCAGGAGTACTGATATCCCCACAAAATTGTCTGACATTCTGCTCACATCTTGTGAAGCAGTTTTAACATATAAAGCTACATAAACCACTTAAATGGCTATCAGCAGTACAACAGTGTATGAAAGACTGATGGACAAAAATTTAAAAATACATTATTTTTAAGAAACTGGAACAACACAACATCTACGAACCAAAAAAGCGTATTTCTTATAACAACATAATCCTTACAGAATGTAGAGCAATACCTGCTGCTGTCTTTGCCGCCTCATTTGGGCAACCTGAGACATCATGATTTGACGATCCAGTAACTCCATCCTCTGCTGCCTCTGGATGTCAACTGTTGCTCCCATTCCCACTCGGACTTCATTCGTTGGTTCCGCAGATGAGAAGACTGGTTCAAGAGTCCAAGAAAATATCTTTGCTACCCATCTGGGTACACAAAGAATTCGATGAACTTTTAAGATACTGCTATTGTAGCAAATCCCAGAAATCTAAAATCAAAAACGAAATGTTAAAAAAACCCCGAAACCCAAAAAACTTAAATACACCACATTTACTTCGCATTTGGCTGCAGGTAACAGTTGGTCTTTCTGGTTTTTAAAGCGCTTTTACTGTATTCACTCACAGTCAAGAATCAGAGAACGAACAGGGGATTTCTTTACTTCCCTACAACTACAAACTATTGCTTTTTTAAATCTGTGTGGTGCATTGCCTGTGACTCATAAAGTTGCTTGGGGTTTTTTGTTTGTTTCAGAATTTGAGCCCAAGCCAAGTGACCCTTTCTAAAATTGGTCAAAATTCAAATAAAATTTTAATTTCTAGTAAAAGAACTGGTCAGGGTACGCTGCATGCTGGCCTGAGAAGATTAAGACTGCTCTTGGGGATGCTGAAGCACTGTAAACACGTCTTCAAAAAAACCCAAACCCCCTTAAGGCTTCTGTCCCCACCACCCAAGTCTCCCCTTCTAGTAAAAATAAAAGCAAATCAGCAGAATTGAAGTTAAGACTATGCACAGACTTATTCCAAAAGAAGCCCATCTGCCTTACAGAAGGAAAAAACCCCACGTTTAAAAACCAATTCATTAAAAACTGTCATACTGAAAAAGCTAGTTTTTGTGAGGCACTTCTACCCACAAAAAAACCCTCCCATTCCCTGTGTTCGTGCTTGCCTTGGGGCTTGATTTCATTTCAAATTCAGCAGGAGAAAGAGAAACACATGTGCCCCATAAATGGATTTACAGTCATCACTCAGCCATTATTTTGAATGCCATTGTGAAGCCGCAGCACTCGAGCCAAAAGAGGTCCCATCTGCATTCTGCTTTATGCCACATTTCAGCATTTGTGACCCTTTATTGTCTGTTATGCCACAAGAATTATGCTGTGACAGCACAGTGAAATGAACAGGAAGAGATCTGAACCTCAAAAAATCTGTAAACATATTCCGGAAATGCAATTATGCTAAAATCAATGTAGAAACGCCACATCTGAAGTATTTATTTATTTATTTGGGGCTATTTGTTGTATCTCACTGACATTTGTATAAACATACTAAATGCATTGACGAGTATACTGAGGGAGACAGTACAGGAAAAAGCAACATTCTTTGGGAGGGGGGATATTCTTCATATTATTTAAAAGGTTAAATATCCAATGAGGTGGTCAGACTTTCAGCAAAAACACCTTCTGCTTTGGGAAACAATGATTTTTGTTTTATTCTACTTTCATTTTATGACTCAGGGTTGAATGTAACACCAAGCACACGCCATTCTAAAATGAGAAAGAACAGTTTTAAACCACTCTTAACCTCTTCAGTCTTTCAGTCATGCTATGAGAAAGGAGGTAAATGCTATAAAGGCCATAATCACATCAGAGTGAAGGCTGCCTTTAATAAAAATTTTCTGTATTCAAAGGAAGGTCCTAACTGGACAGGGCACTGTAACAGAAGCTTTTTCATGACCTCAGATACTCTTTCCTCAGCTCTAGTGAAACTGTTCCAGATGACTGTAAACTCATGACTAAAACCTGTGCACATCAACTGGAAACTAAGATATAGCTATAATCACCAAAGAATAAGAGGAAGAAAATTCATACCACTTCTGCAATTCACCTGCTTTTGGTATGTAGCACTTGAAGTACCTGCCTAGCAAGAAGATCCCTCAGAAACTAAAGCCCTGGTCCTGAGGGAGTGACGTAAATAGGCTCCTCGCTCAAGAAAACCCAGATTGTACAGTAACCGAAAAAGCAGTTTTTTTGGGGAGCAGGAACCACATTGCAAATATCACATATACATTTAATCTGATGCTTTCTTCAACGCAAAATGCACAAAGCAGCACCAGAGCCTATAAATTATCTTCCTTCCTCCCACCTTGTTAGGTGTAGTTGTAGGTAGCATCATTACGCTATGGAGCCAGGACTCCTCTTCTGTTCCAGGGATTCTGCACACCTGATTGCCCAGGTGTTACCTAGGCAGGGAAAGAAGTCCCACTCAAAATATTTTGTCCAACACCACACCAGCATTCCCTCACTTCTTTCAAATGTCCATCCTAGATACTGATCTCTGCTCTCTCTTACCACCTTTGGAAAGGTCTACTGTTTTCAAAAATCTTGAACGGGTTCAAAAAGTCACAAGAACAAAACAAAGCAAGTGGTGATAGGAAAATCTGCATCTCCCTGAATGTATGACAAATCTTGACACGTGTCTGAACGTATTAACCACAAACAGAATCATTCTTCTATCAACTCAAGTTAGAAAATAGAGCAAAGAGATAACAGCAACATATTTTTGGTGTCAGTACTTTGGAACTTGTTTGTCTCAGAAGGGAAGGTGTACTGCAAGCACCAATTAGCAGCTGCATCAGTAAAAGCATTCGTGTATTTTTCTTAGCAGAGATGGCTAGTCATAGAATCATTTAGGTTGGAAAAGACCTTTAAGATCATCGAGTCCATTTGTTAACCCAGCACTTCCAAGTCCACTATGTCCTTAAGAGCCATATCTACATGCCTTTTAAACACCTATAGAGATGGTGACTCAACCTCTTTTTGCCCTGGGCAGCCTATTCCAGTGCTTGATGAACCTTTTGGTGAGTAATTTTTCCTAATATTCCATCTAAACCTTTCCTGGCTCAACTTAAAGGACATTTCCATTTATCTTACTTGGAAAAAGAGATTGACCCCCACCTCATTACAACCTCCTTTTAGGTAGTTATAGAGAGCAAGTCATTCCAGAGCATTTAATCAGAAGAAAAGGCTTTATAAGGCTAAGAGTTTATTGACATGCTAAAATGAAGAGCTATTGTATGGAAGTATAAGAAACTTTCAAACACTGTGGTCAGTTATACCAAATTTTGAATTAGTTTCACCTAGTGAGGACGAGATAGCTATTTCTATATTTCCAATAAACTCAGAATGGAGATATTTGCAGTTAAAATAGGTCTTGTGATTCAGTCTGGCTCAGTGTCACACTATCATCTTAATGTCAAGTATTTCCAAAGAACTTCCTCTTCAGCTGGTTCATATGCAGAACTTGATAGATATCATTTTAAAAAACACAAGCTTTGACAAAGTATAAAGCAACTTTCTACACCATTTTTGTTACTCACATTGAGTGACTTTCTAGCATTTAAGAAAGCAATGCAACATTGTTTATTCAATGAAGATAAGATAACCTCATTATATCCCAACTTCAGCACCATACATCAGATTAAAGGGCTACTTCTCACAAACAGAGGAGCCTCCACTGTATTTTAGCCTCCAAAAGCCACCACAAAAAGATGTTGTGGTTATGTTCACACTGCTAGAATGGAGAATTTGTGACTGGCAACATAAGGTTCATCTTATGCCTTATAAGGTTTTCTGTTAGTCATAGCACCATCTACCATATTGTATGTGGCACAGTGCTAAGCAGAGGAAATGGAGAATGCTGGAAGCTCTCTGGCACATTGCAGAATAAAAGCGTGCTTATACATTTTCAGTTTCTTAACACCTTGGCTTACTATTGGTTCTTCATATGAAGTTTCCTAACCTCCTCCTGCCCCCATACAAAGCCCAACTGCCCCTCCCCTTCCCTCATGCCCTTCCAAAGTTGTACATTTTTAAGAAAAAGGAAGTAGCTGTAGTTTCTCTGCACGTAAGGTAAACCAAACATGGAAGGTCTCCAGTATTTTACATGGCAAAGAGACATATGCTCCACTAGCAGCTGGAGTAGTATTTAAAATTTAAGTATTTAAATTCACTGTACTTGATCAACACCAAAAAAGGAAATCAAACAGAAAAAAAGGAGACTGGTGTACAAAATTATGTTGAAAATTATTGTGCCTAACAGAACTTGACAGCAAATACTCAATTATTTTGTTCTGAAAAATGTAAATATATTAATCATATGTACTCAAGACTCGGCTATTTTCAGACACCAACAAATGTAAAACAAATAGTTTTCTTAAAGTGAAGTGACATTTTCATACCTATTTTATCTGCTTAATCCTTAGTATGTTCCGAATTCTATACAACTAGAATCAAAACATGGGCTGAAATTTGTGTCAGAATTCTGTATTTATCTTCATTAAAGAAAGCATTTATCAAACCAAAATGGATTGTGTGAAACCCACCCAAGAAACAAAACTACCCAACAAATGAACCCACTACACATGTATTTTCAACTTCTGTTACAATTGTAACAGATTATTCTGTTTGGGTTTCCTTTTTGGAAATTGTTGCAAATACTATAAACAGCCATTTGCAACAGTTACCATGAGAGAAAAATAAGATTATAATGATACTAAAATATTTTTCTTCAATTTTGTTTCCAGTTGATTGGGCTCATAAATTTTCCAGAGACCTTGAAACTTTTTCTTCAGAGTTCGTCAATCATTGGTCAGATGGAATCATTATCAGCTAAAAACCATTGTGTATGTGCAAGCATGACTGCACTGCCATTTCAGCACAGAACAGCTATTCTTAACTTGTACTCGTGTCCTAAGCATAGGTTCCCTTGGTCTCTGCCAGCATTCTGTAGGTGAGCATTATCATGTTGTTAACCAAATCTCTTTATTAAAAGATCAGGATTTGATTAATCTGACCCAACATAGATATCTGTAGTTTAAAAACCATCTTATGAGCTGGTTGTTTAAAGTTGGTTTCACAGCCAACAGAGAGAAATGGGCAGTCTTAGGATGTAACTTATCCTTTGGCAGATGTCTCCAAAGTACACACACAGCTGAATTACTCTCATGGATTTCCTCTCTGAAAAAGGGTAACATTGCTGCCAAAAAAGCAAATGTTGATAGAACGATCTAATTCCTAATGAAACAGTTGGTATAGTTAACCAAATAGACCATATTTTGGACACAGAAACTCTTCCTCAGATCTAAGAGAGAAATTTAGAAGTGAAATACAAAATGAAAACAAATATCCATTTTTCTACAGGATCTTAGAAGCCACAGATATAAAAGAGAAAGGATCTTATGACACATTATTACCTTTCCCCATCCTTTCTCACTACTTTCTCTTTCTTCCAGAGTTGGAAATATCTGCATCTCCCTCCCCCCCAGACAAATACAACCTCTCTTCCAAATCAACATCCCCCTGTATTCCAGATGAATCAACTCCTTTTTTTCTCAGATGCGTTGACTGATGCAGGAATTAGTGCTGGTGGCTTAGTCAGCTGTCACGTGTTTACATCTTGTCATGGGCAAGGTGTCAAAGCTCCCACCACAGGGGACATTAAAACAATAAAGTCAGTAGAATGTAGTGACACTCATCTCAGGTCACTTACAGACACTCAGCTGAACACTGAGCATTGTCCACACACAAGTATTTCATGTTACTTTTGGGCAGGATTCAGCACATGTGTTAATGTACATGTGGATATCTGCCTGATATCTGTCCTGAAGTTAGCAGACAGACAGACAAGGTTTCTTTTTCATTTTCTAACCTTTGTTCCTCTATTGCTTTTCCATTTCTTATTTCAGCCTATGCACTTCACAAGCTATATGCACTGCTGAGGTTGCAGCTGGAGCACTTAGTTCAATTCTGCACTCCCTGGCACTGGAGACATGGACTTGCTGGAGCAAGTCCAGTGCAGGGCCACAAAGACGATCAAAGGACTGGGAGCATCTTTCACATGACGAGATGCTGAGAGAAGTGGGACTGTTTGGCCTGGAGAAGGCCCAGGGGGATTTTATCAAAGTAAAGAAATGCCTGAAGGGAAATGAAGAGGTCAAAACCAGGCTTTTCTCAGTGGTTCCCAGAGACAGGAACAGAGGCAATGGGCACAAACTGAAATATGGGAGGCTCCCTCTGAATATCAGGAAACACTTTTTCACTGTGAGGTTAACTGAACACCAGCACAAGTTGCCCAGGGAGGTGGTAGAGTCTCCATCCTTGGAGATACTCAAAAGCCATCAGAACATGGCCCTGGGGCAAGCTGTTCTGGGTGGCCCTGCCTGAGCAGGGAGGCTGGACCAGATGATACCCTCAGTGATTCCATGAACTGTCTGAATACTTGCTCTTTGGTAGGCAGTTCTATCAGGAAAGGGGAATTACATCATTTACACACAAAACACACGGTTTTACTTAGGTAAGTACTGGAGCACAGGCAGAATTTTTAGTGAGTGAGTAGTCTCACTGATATCAGCAATACTACTGATATTTATACTGTAACGCCAATGTCAAATATTCAGAAATTAACTAGATCCAACATTTAACTACCATTTACCTGAATCCACTTACAATCACAAAGAGTTCAAGAAATATCATACTTTGACTAAAGACATACATGAGACTAAACGTGGATGACTGCAGGATGTCCAGACTAACTGGAGGATGAAGGACAATGCACAGCAGGACATGAATGTGGAGGTAACTGCATACATTAACAGACTCTGACCAAAGATTCTCTTTGAGAAAGCACATATTTAATACTAATTTTAAGCATCTAGAAGGGATGATATTTTAAACGGGACCACTATACCGTGGGATAATACAAATGCTCCTGCATTCCCTTCAAAACATTTTTTAAAACAACAAAGAATTCAGCATGAATTGTTCGAAATCACTTAAGAAAAATGTGAAAGAGGAAGAAAAACAACAAGAAAATCAAGGATTCCTAGGTCTGATCAGATATTAACTACATAATGCTATTTTTAAGACAAGAACTAAAACAATGAAAGTCTGGTTGAATTATTTTGCTCCCCAGCTGAATCACATTTTATCCTATAAATGTCAATTCTAAAGGACATGAATTCACTATACAAAAACACCTCAGCTGAATGAATAAATAACAGAAAGAATGGATGAAGTTCTTAACAAAGAGAACTCAGAAGTACAATCCAAGTACTTTGGAGCATTTAAAAGCAGATATCTGTAGTCTACGTAAAACTAAGTCAGCCACTTCAAAATTATGAGTAATAACTAATGCACTCAAAAAAACAGAACTGAAATTAAAACCATGCACTCAACACTGTCTGAACTTTCTATCTTAACCTTAAGCTGTTAAAAGTAGAAGCTCTAAATTACAGACTCTCTACGTTTTCCAATATCTAAATATAAAAAGTGCAACTTTTCACACAATCTGAGAAAAGTAAATTCCAGTGTAGCACAGTGACAATGCAGAAAACTGTTGCGTTCAGTTTAGCGAAATCTGCAAGTCAAGCAAGGTTTTAGAAACTTTTCAATTTCAGTTTCCTAAGGTTTGAACTGAACTCTACATAAACCCAAGGCAGCTCACAGTAGACTTGGTGGGTGCCAAATTTTGAACTTTATGCAGTGCAGGTCATCTTGCAAACAAGTAAAAACCAATACTAGATAAGAAGAAAGGCTACAACAATAAAATCAAAGAAAGGGCCTGAAAGACACCTTCCCCCTACGAAATACAGCCCCCTAAGCTACTAAAAAAACCCCATGGCATGTGATCTGTCTGATGACAACATTATCCTAGGAAGCGGAGGGAATTGCACGTCTTAGTGGGACATGTCTTCTGCTGGTCACCAATCTGAGCTTCTTTAAGCAGGCAAGCTCTAGCTATGACTGAGCCTTGACACACCTCTCAAATTCCAATCCTACAAGAGTGTAGCAAGGAAAAATGTGAAGTGGGAATCCCAGAGATTTTAAAGGGGTGGGGGAAAAAAAAAAGGAGAGAAGCTGTACACATCCAGTGAAACATGAATACCACTTCCTAAGCTGTTTTGACTATTTTAAAGAAAAAAATAGGGATGAAACTGTTTCAGGCCTTCACTACACTGAGTGATATGCACTACATGGAAGCACTTCTGTAAACAACTACTGAAAGAATTTTGGGCATCTCTACTATGTTTCCTAATTTTATGACACAAACCCCAAAAAATCTTCTATCATAAGAAACAAATCTGGTCTGTATGTGCCAGGCATCATATAGTCCTGGCAAAATCAATCACAAGAAATTAAATTAGTTTTATCAATCATAAGAAGCACATTACAGATCACTGAGTACATCAGATTTGTGAATTTCTTTACAGTCTACTTCTTAAATTCTCTCTTCCTTATAAATAAGCATCATGTATTTAAACAGCATGTTTTATACAACATACCAACAACTGACATACCAAAAGTACAACAACTGATTGTCCAGTTTCATGTGGAGAGTAAAGAAACTGCCTTTAAGAGCGTATTCCTGTGCTGGTTCAAAATTAAATCTAGCAAGACATACCTTACCACAAAGGCAGACACAGCAGACCTTTTGAATTCCAATAACAAAACATGAGCTGTAATTTCTGCAACTGAGAACAATTCGCCCTCAAAACTACAAATTGTCTAAAATTCCCTATCACTAGGCACATTACATGAATGCCTACCTGCACACACAGACTCACACACGCATTTCTGTAATGACGGCCTCACTCAAAACCACTGAAAACAAGAACTCAAGGCAGTACAATTCCCAGTACCTCTATACCCTGCCTGGAATTCACAACTAAGTCTAAGGATACTTTCAAGGATGTAACTGGAAAGTCAGATCCCATTTAGTCATGTTCAAATATAGATCGTGAGAATTTAAATAAAGCTAAATCAGGAACATAGTGAAGACAAAGTGGAAACTTGACAACACCTCAGAAATTGTGCACCATCCATTTTAATATTCTACATAAGCAGAAGTGCAACAAAAGCTAAATTACAGAACAGCATCATAATACACTCATATGAGTGGCTAAGTGATCTTCAGTGCTAAAAATACAGTGAAGTGTCTAACAGGCAATGAACTAGCGACTAAATATCACACCTATCCGACTTGAATGTTCATGCATTTACTCATCCTTTTTGCAAAAATACCTGAAAATTTGAGTCCACAAAGACTAAGCTAGTAAGCTACAAAAATGTCAAGAGTAGTAAGAATTACATAACATAGGTTGTCAGAATGACTTAGCATTAATTTGACAATCCATTTACTTCTGACATTGTACATATACACATTATCAACCAACCACATCTGTAGTGCTAAAAGGCACCTTTATAGTGTTGCATATCCTTCTTCAGATTATTTAATATACTGTGCAACTTTATTCCTTTATCAAGTTTTCTCAAAAGATGCAAAATTATAATTTCTAACAGAGGAGAAAAAGAGACTTTTTAATCACAGAAGTGTGGCAGATATGCTGCGCAAAAAAAAAAGGCTGAAATTCCTAACATGAATTTCTTTTCAAATTGCAGCACTTATTACAAAGTGGTGCAGTGCAGCTCTCTGCTTGCTGTGGAAAAAAAAATGAGATTGAAAACACATCATCATTGATGATGACTAAATTCATGCTGACTGAAGCAATATGAAGATTTGAAATTATTTTTTTAGCCTTCCTGTGACACAGAGGTAGCTCAATTTAATCCTATTAGAATTTACACCTAAGTAAAACATACTGTCAACTTGAAATTTTAAAAAAAAGTGCTAATTTATAAAAAAGATTACTAAGAAAGTTGAGAAAGTTTCATTACACATAAGAATAAAACTTTACATTAAAAGAGAATTAACATAAGAACTGCATCATATATTATGAAACAACAATTGAGCTATTCTTTATATGTCTGTATAATCAAGTATACATACAGCTTCTGTCATCAGGAAAGAGGGAGTTAAAATGCCTTTCCATTTCTTTCCTTTCCTTCCCTCTCTAATGAACACCTGTTGGAAAGGAAGGGCTATTAAAAGAGCCGGCAGAGTAACAGGAAGGGCAGTGCGTTTGGAGGAAGTCACAGATCCTTCGGTGGGCACAGAGGCTTGGGCTGATTTCCAGGGGAGACAGATTCTGGTTTGTTAGCTGCACTGCTTTCACCGATATTTATAGCAAGATCAAATCACCAACAGACGTCACCATTTGCTGCTCCGTCACTCCTGTTGTTCGTTATCCTGCAAATTCACTGAATATTTTGCAACAGTCAATGCAAATATTATGCAAATGGAGGCCAAATGCAAATGGAGACCAAACTACTGAGTTATAGCAGCATTTCTCTCTGAGCTCAACCCAAATTCAAATTAGTAGGTTCTGCGCAGCAAGGGCATAATTTGAGTTCTCGAGACTCCATCGACTTAATAATGAGCTCCCTTGGAAGAGGTGGCATTCTTGCTCTTTGAAAAGGTTACAGTCTTTTGGGCCAAGAAATCAGTCTGAGCTCCTAATTTCTATGTTTGTAAAATTTTAAAAGAAGCTTATCAGTATCTAACAATCGGAAAGATTTAGCACCATCTGTTTCAGCACTTAGTGCCTTAGTACCAAGAACAGAGTCAGAAAGGAAAAAGACAGACCACACCTCCTTTATCTGTCTGATGTGACAAACGTGATTTTGTATCCTTACTGCCATTGTCATGGTGAGAAACAGCTGTACTACGGATCTCCTAAGATATCAGCAAAGTATGAAAAATCCACACAGCAAAGTTATTAAAACCTGAGTTTTGGAATCAAAGCTTGAGGCCTGCTGAAAACTGAAAAAAACCCAAACCCCAACCCAGGGTACATATTTCTACCATTTCCTCAATAATCTCACTTATAGTTGTGGGTATACAGCTATATCCATGGCAACAAAATTAATTTTAGGCAGAGAGCAGCGGCACCCTGAAAATATTAACCACCAATTTTGTCGTCTGTCAGTTTGTCGCCAGCTAGTCAGCGCTTTACGCATTTGGAATTTGAAGAGGAAAACCTTCTACTTACCATCACAAAATATTACTGAGTAATTTCTGTTCTTTTTGAGTCCAAATATACGGTGCTGATCACATACATACCAGAATGTTTTAAGCAACACATGATTTTTATAACAGTACGACTTACCAATCCACTTAAGGCTAAAATCCAGATGTAGGAACCAGAAGTTAAGAGCTAGAAGACAAGAGCAAGGATTTAAATTTTTATTTTACAAAGTTATTGCTAGATGAACTACTAAGCTGCAATATAATATAGGCTATGCAGTCATCATGACAATGGGAGACGTCAGACTTTTACCTCTGTTAAAATTCAGTTTAACATTTTAAAAAAAAGTATTCCAGAAGCAGTAAAGTGGAAAAAACACAGGCATCCAACAATTGTTCCCCTTCTACAGAACAATACATTTTATTTTCATATAGCTTACTAAGTATAACAGGATGTCAGTTATAGGCTGCACAGAAAAACAAGTCTGAAAGACAGACTGAAGCAAAGGAAATGACTCAGCAGCAACAGGAGAAGAGTTCCAAGCAGGCAGGCACTCCAAGTGAAGCTCTGACACGCAGTCACAGACAGACCAAAGTTAAAGAAATAAAGTTCTCACCCAGTGACATATTTGCTGACATGAAATCACAGAAATAAGTCGGAGTGAATTTTTTAAAAAATCCTGATAAGCCAACATGGCAGCCCATTGTTTCTAGCAAAATATGTGACTAATCACCTGGAAAAGATTATTACCAACTGGAAATACGGACTGAAAATTAGACCAATACTGATTACTAAAATGTTTCTGCACGATGCTGACTGAATCATGAGAACACCTTCCCTCTAGAGCCCCAGCTACGGAAAGAGTGACTTGAGATAAGGGCAGAGTTGGCAAATGAGTCTTCCCTCAGCCTCTGTGTGATGGCAGACACCGTTGTGCGCGCAGCAGGGAGAGATCCCACAGAGATGCGGGGGTTAGTGACAGCGCCGATCTGCGCTGGAGGGGCTGAGCGTATGAAAGAAAAACGCAAAAGACACGATATAAAACAGGCCACACAACATCATGGCTTTCCCAAAGACTGTAGTAATAGAGGAATTGATGGGTTCAGAAGAGAGGAAACAAGATTTCTGAAAGATCAAGATAATTAGTGCTGGAGCAGAAAGTGAAGGAAACCAAAGGCTGAACAGGAAAGAGGATGAACTAAATGTTCATGCGGAGCACAGGTCGATATTCTGAAACTGACTACTTAATCTAAAATACTCTACCACATTTCACATAACTATGGCATTGCTAGTGCCAGAGCTACTTTTGAATCCCTAGAATATATAGAAATGAGCCTAATTTCTCATAAATTTGCATGTTCTCTATTTCATAATTCAGGGTGTGACACGAGTGTCCATTCATTTCTAGGCTGCTGGGCTTGGGGGGTTTTTAAATTGTTTTTTGAACAATTACTGGCTTTCTATATGAAGTAGCTATATTTTTCCAGTCATATTTCACAGAATACTACATGATGTTGCTGTGCTCTATGTTACTCTATTTTAAATTACCTGTCACATGGTAACACATGATATACAAGTAACATTAATTTATATAAAAGTGAAATTCAGCCAAAACCTTGATTATTTACAAACAGTCTTGCCATAAAAAATACTGTATTCTACAGCTTCATTTGAACTCTAATAGACAAGGGAAAAAATAAACAAATTCAGGAATATAAGCAAACTAGAAAGGTGAAAGACATATATGCTTTAGGATCAGGTTCCGTTTTAATCTCTTTTTGTCTAATTCATTTTACTGACGAAAAAAAAAACTTGCAGAATTGTCTATTGTATTTTCCCATGTAAGACAAGGTAAGAACAGATCACTTGCTCACCACTTCAGTGTACTAGAAACACGTTTCTCTGTGTTTTAGCTGATGAGATAGTTACTAGCTAAATGTATGTTGAATCATGCATCAAAATTCATAGACAAACATACAGAAATACTAACTACTACATTATTAGTTTATTAAAAGATGAACAAGCAAGTACATACCATACCTGTAAACCCAGTATGTAGACCAGAGACTTGTTTGTGATGGAAAAGTGTCCCAATACTTGTGTCACCTGCACTCTTGGAATGGAGGAATAAAATGGAACAAACAGCGCAAACACAGGACCCAAGCTGCAAAAAGAAAGATACAGACAGTTATAAGAATGATACTAGCAACAGCAGTGTCAAACAAACAAAAGGAGTTAATTCTAAGTACATAACAATCAAAATGTTACACCACCTTGCAAACAAAGGTCTTCCTTGGGAACCAGCACTAGATAACTCGTGGTATTCAAGGTAATAGATTCATTAGCAAATAAGAACAAGTGACAAAAAGCATTTTATTTCCAAATGTTTAGGACTGGAGGCAGAAGAGAAGGCAACATATTTCATCTAATAGCAGATTCTTCCTATAAAGCACAGCACACAACAAGAACAGCAGTAATCTCCTGCACCAGAACAAAACTTCTTTGATTCAAATGGACAAGTGGTAAGGATTTTACCTTTCCCAAAAGGTTAAGGAAACCACTTCACTTACGAAGCTAAGCTCCTGGTATTTACCCAGACTTAAGGTGTTAGAGGATTGCCAAGAGAGTACAGTATCTAAGATGGGAATGTTGACAGTTTGATTTAATTTCCCTCTGCCAGTGACTTCCTGGCCCTGCAAATAAAACTTCCTTTGAGGTCCTCATCTTAATCACAACACGAGATGTTTTTTAAGTTTTTAAACCATCATTAGAAGGAGCGTCATAGAATCTAAGACTTCAAGCACTTTTTACAATAACCAGATGCCTAGACTGATCTTGTGAACATGAACTAGTGCATTTCATTCAGACACACAGATAAAAAGCCCATTTTCCTCACCCTAAAACACACAGAAAACTAAACCATGTCTTAAAGAACACAGGGGAGGTCACAAAAGAACCAATACCAAAGGCGTGGATATGGGAGATTCTAGGAGAAAAATACTTCCTAGGATGGAGAAGGTGAATTAAAAAAGGTCACTTCAGGTAGACACAATTTGCTGCACTGGAGGAGCTGTGGAGGCTGCAGGCAGGGGAGGCCACCAGCAAAGAGCCATCAGTGCCAGGTGAATCCTCAGCCGTAGCACTGCGCTGTCCTGTGTCCCACAGGCACAGGGTGCTGCACGGGGTGATTTTTCATTGATTATCCAAACTTTCAAGAGTTGCAGTTCCCACAGGCCCTTACATGAAAGGGATCTTTCTGTACCCAGCAGGAATTCCGCAAACAGCCCAGATCAGGACCTCACTAACTTGAATTGTTCGCTCAAAAATACATTTCCCTTCCGGAGAAACTATTGATAGCAGTAATCTATGTGAAATGATGGACTGAATATCAACACACTTATATTTCCTGAATAATTGCCAAGTGCAACACCCACAACTATGAAAGAAAAAAAAAACCCCTTCAAATATTATTTTTACTTATTTAATGGGCTATGGCTTAAGAGCATTTTGCTATCTTTTGTTTGTTGTATTTGAAGTTCAGCTTACTGAAAAACTTCCAAAGACTTAAATACGGTTTAATTATAGAAACATTTTTAGTAGCATCCATTTGACACACAGTCAGATGCACTTAAAGGTACACAGAATGCTAACTCAGAAACTAATGAAAAATGTTCAATTTTGCATCTAATCCTTTTTACACAAACAAAACACACCTGTATAAACACACACAACACATTCCTGAAAGAAACGGAAATATTTAAGTTGTAAGAGTTGCAATGCTATAAGAAAGCAATATACAAAAATTATTCTTCATCCTGAGTGGAGGATGAAGGACAATGTCCTTTGTTACATCCTTTGCAGACAATATTCACTGAATAAATCAGGTTTTATAAGTGAAGATAGAAGAAAAACAAAGAAAAAATGTATTTTCTCTTCTTCGAAAAGTATTTTTAAATGATTTCTTTCTACTCTGAACAAATTAAATGAGAGAATACCACATTTGTAGCATGGTTTTCAGGTTTTATTGATCCTGTGATAAACAGTGATTCAGACACAGAGACTTCACATGCAAGAGTGCACTCAATCATAAGACAGGAAAGTACAAAAAGGAATTTCCCAAGACTGCAAGTGCATTTAAAAGAGAGATTAGAGAATCTTAAAAGGTTCCCTAAATGTTAGGGAACGTCACCATTTATGTCAACAGAGACCACAGAAAGCACCACCCCGGTCCAGAGTAGTGATCAACTTAATTCAAACTCCATTGTCTGACACTGCTCAGTACCCAACAACCTAGAGGAGCTGGAGGAAACTTGGTGATGGGCCTTTTCTCCTAAAACAGTAAGTTCATAGGCAAAGCACCACAGAGGTATGCTCCTAAAGGCTTCAGTGTTTGTTTTTTAGATAGAGTTCACATCCAATATAAATAGGCATTACCCAAATATCCATTCGGGTATCTTTTTTAAAAATGTCAAAACTGGTGCCCTTCAAAATACTGTGTGGAGCTCATTTGTACAGGCAACTACACTGTGTGAAAATTCATTCTGATTAATTTTAAACTTTTACCCTCAACTTTCTTTATATAATTCTGTACTTCAAAAATTTCCTTTAATATTTTCTGTTGCCTTCAGAATTTTCAATGGTTTACTAATGCCTTGTTTTAGAATACCTACATGGGGATGCTGCTTATCTACAGCAAGTCTGTCAGAGAAGTTATCCACATAATAATACTAGAATATGGCTGACACAAAAGGATGGTTAAGGAAAATGTGGACCCACTGGTGAAAAAAGGGACCCAGTGACAAAGGAGAAGAAAAAAGCCAGGGCACTCAGTGTCTTTTTTGGGTCAGTTTTCACTGGTTAGTTTTGTCCTCAGGCCTTGCAGGTCCCTGAGCCTCCTGTGGGACTGGAGCAACATCTGCTGTAAAGGAAGACGTTTTGGGGGCTCTTGAGCCCAACTGATCGCACAGGAGGCAAAAGGACCAGATAGGCTGTACCTCGGGGTTCTCAGGGAGGTTGCCAAAGCTCCATCACTGAAACATCATGGTGATTAGGGCAGGTTCCTGATGACTGGATAATTGCAAATGTCACAGCCACCTTCAAGGAGGGCAAGAGGAGGATCCAGGTAGCTACAAGCCTCACCTCTGTCCCTGGGAACGTTACAGAGCAAAGCTCCTAGAAGCCATTGCCAGCTACATGATGGACAAGGCAGCTGCTAATATCCCCTATGGATTTACCAGGAGTGACTCTGGTGCTGCGGATAAGGAAGGGGAAGATGGCGAATGTACACTCTGACTTTAGGATGGCCTTTGACTTGGTTTCCTCTTCAGCCCTTAAGGAAAAACAGGGAAGATATGCACTGTACAAGCAGATTTGAGGGAATCTAGCTGCACTGGACTCCAAGGGTTCTGATCAGCAGCACCAACTTTAATGGTAACCACTTACTAGCAGCTTCCCTCAGGAATCCACACAGGAATGAACACTACTTATTGTCTTTACTAAACAACCTGGATGATGGGACAGTGTGCACTTCCAACAAGCTAGCAAGTGAAATCAAATTGGAGGGAGCAGTCAATACTTTGGAGAGCAGGACCACATTCAGCTGTTCCTTGATGGACTTGAGAAATGGGCTGACATTAGGAACCTTAGGGAGTTCAACAGAAGTAACTGCGGAGTCTTCCATCTGGGTTGGAATAACCTTGTGCAATGGCATAGACTGGCTAGAAAACAGATTTGCAGACAAGGAACTGGAGAATCTTTTCAGTGTTAGTCGGCCTTTGAGCGTCAGTTTATCCTTGCAAGGAAGGGTCAGTCACACACAAGGCAGCATTATCAATGTGTTATCATCAGGCCAAGGAAGGTAATGGCTCAGCACTTCTGAGCCTGAACCTAAATCATTGTGTCCACTTTTGGGCTTCATGCGTCAGGAAAGGTATTAATGTACTGGAGCAAGTCCAGACAGGGGTAATGATGGTCCCGTACTATACCAGCCTGCCCAGAGCTACAATCTCCATCCTCAGAGATGCAGCCTGGACACACAGCCCAAAATAACCCGTTCTTGTTGGACATGTTCTGAACCCAAGGTTGAACTAGATGACTGCCAGAAGTCCTGTCAAACCTAAGCTACCCTGTTGTTCCATGAATAATCAAAGCATTATTCCTGAAGCTCATGATCACTGGAGGAATTTCTATTCCTGTATTTCACTAGACAGGTACAAACACCCATCCACACACTGTAAATAAAAGGACTGGTTCTTAACTCTTTTAGTCATGTTAATTAGTTGTTTGGCAGTATATATCAGATTCAACACCTACAAGCGGAAAACATATTCTTATTGAAGGACTACTTCAATCTTTTCTTTTCCTTCACTTCTTTCTTATCCTCTTGTTTTTGCTTTCCCTCTCATCTCTTTTAGTCTCCTTTCCTGTACTTTCTCTCCTTTTGCAGAGACCTCCAGCCCAGCCCTTTGTTCATTATACTATGAGAATATGAGGAACATCCTTTCAAGTGCCCTGATTAACTTCTACTAGAAATCTGAGATGTCTGTGCACAAAGAAGGGCTATAGACACGAACATATGCTGACTCTGAACTGAGCTTCTGCCCACTTCATATTTAGGAAGTTAATTTCAGTCATGTGGGTTAGAAAATAAAATTTTCAAACAAACTCGAAAACTCTAAAACCTGAAAAGTGAATTCTAGAGTTTGAGCACTCCACATGGATACCATATCCACCCCAAAGATGTACTGCAGTAGCCATCTCTACAATAATTGTATCGTCATTTTGAAGAGTATCGTAAATTTCAACATTTGCAGTGAAACAGAAACTGTGACCAGATGGGAACATTCTACACCATATGAATTGATGAGATTGGTTTTGTACAGAGAAAAAAAACCCATGACATGTAGAAACAATATCCTTGAAAAAATAAATCAGAGATGCAAAAATTACTGTCAGAGAAGAAAAAATCAGGGGCAAGTACATCTTATAAGAGAAATGCACTATTTAAAGTCTAAAATAGTGACTATTAAATGCAGATTAAAATAAAACATTAGCACTACCAAATTTATGTGCAAAACAGAGGAAAAAATGGTTCTAAAATGCATGAAAAAAAGGTTAGAAAGCTAAATAAATGTAGCTTCTGCAAAAATACTTGCTGTTGTCAATAGAAGTTCTGTGGGATTAAGTTTGCAGAAATAACCTGCTATTTTATTCAGAATGACTCACTACACTTAGTAACTGCGGTGCTGTGTTTTTCTTCATTCAAGTTCTTCAAAAAACCATTAAACGGACAAATTCACAACAACGTATTTTTTGGGGAACTAAAAATATCACTTATAAAAACAGCTGCAGATAATACAGGCACGTAAACAGTGCACTTGGCAATTCAAGCTACTAAATCACTTCAGTGACCTGTGTTCCTACAGTCTGTCCAAACACTGCCATATTACAGTTAAGATGCCATTCTGAACATGCTAAATAGTCACAATAACATTCCTTAAAACTAAGTAACTCTGTGGAATGTGACCACCCTTGATAGTGATAGTTGTGATCCTCTCCGTGCTGGAGCCCCGGACTCAAGGACCCACCTACTGCACCCAATCCTTTCACTACACATGAGCAGGACACCCCATTACCTGAGGTCTCTCAATAGCAGCAAAAGCATTAGGCTTTGTTACTCAGTACTCACTATCTAATGCCAATATTTCACAGGAGAGCAGCAAGAATGCTGAGAAAAAATAAAAACCCAAGACAAAACTTGAGTTGAGCATCTGAAAGTGAAAAGAAAGGTTCCTCCTGTCCATGGATATCTCTGCAGAATCCCTGTGACTTGGAGTTCATTAAAATTTGAGACTAACGATCTAACCAACACTTTACAATCCCCTCATGAAGGTGGAAGTCAGACACCTATCCTAATGTAAGCTTTAGTTTTTAATGCCAAGACTATCCAACAATGTATTTTGTAAACTGCTGGGTTCCACGTTACTCATCTTGCCTGCCAAAAACAAAACATGAAGTGTTTGCACATATATGGTAAACACAAATGTATATCACATTATTTAATTTAAATGTTCAAATCCTGGAACAGTCAGACCAACAGCAGCTGTATCAGAACAGAAAACAAACAGCTAGAAGGATAAACAGCTAGTGAAAGAATGCAACCCGTACCATTTAGCTCAGGCAATTAGCATCACATCGTGCTAGGCTGGATTGGTAGCTAACACACCAGTGTGACTCAAAGGGTGCAATCTCGTACTGTATCTTGAGCAAAGGAAGGCAGTATTTTATCAGAGCAGAGCAGGAAACATAGTGGCATTATTTTATAATGGTAACACAATTCTGAAATAAATATTTTCTTTAATAAGAAGCTGGGGTGCTAATGTCAGCCCTTGAGCAAAGACATGTCTGCATATCTCAGAATTTCCCATTTCTACAGCATACGTTAGGTGCTGGATAGGGAAGCACACTGTGGTATTACTTTGCATACATATGAAGCAAGTTCCCTGTGCAATTTCCCTTTGAACAGTCCTTAATTCTCATTACTTCACTTAAAGAGACTTTACTCTCTGATGAAGCGGAATAATTTAAAAATTATTCAAAAACAAATAAGAAAAAAATCCAGAATAAGACTGGTAAGGTCTCCCAAAGACTTTCTGAATGTGGTGTTAGAAGATGAATGCTCCATTAAGACTGAAGGAGCTGAAAGCCCAAGAGAGAGTCCTTCAGCTCTCTGGCATCTAAGGGGCATCGAGCCATGTGTACACTGGGAGTTCAACACCAGAAAAATCAGTGCACAGCGTCAACCAAGTGCTCCAAGGAGGTACAAAAATAGCTCACAAGGCTCTGTGTTCTGCTATAGCAAAAACATTTCCTATCTCACAAAGCACATTTAGTAAAGTTCAACTTTGTCATTAGATCTGCATTTACTCCAGGCTTTCAGATGAGACGGACGTGTTAGCAGAGATCCTATCTCTACACGCCTTCACCACTCCAACGTCAGCCAACACCTGTGCTGTGAACACAGCTCTTAACATTTCCAAAGAGGCATCCTACATTCTACATGGGTTAGACCCACCAAAAATAGCCTTATCGTGCCTTGTTTAAAATCAGGCCACTAAATGAGGTCATTTTAAAGATAAATAGTCCTTTGGAGTCATGAATGATCAGTATCAGTTTTTGGGGAAAATCCCAGGTAACTCTCAACCACAGCCTCCAACAGCAAACGAAAGGATTTCCCATCTATCTCTGATCTCCAAAACCCTCTCAACAAACACACAATTCAACTCTTACATCAAAGTTCTTCACCCAGAAACAAGGCTATTCCAGGTACAAATGGCTTAACTCACAATTTGACATCCCATTCCTTTCCTACTCCCTAGCCATTCTTATCAATATTATTTTAGGGGAATCAAATTTGTGTTTTAGAAGTTTTTTATCTTTCATGTATTTACCTTATGTTTTTCATTATTATCACAGCTTAAAATGCAATGAACAGCTTACAAAGGCAGACATTCTTATTAATCTCTCAAACTCCCAGAGTTCTTCAACTCCCTCATATATTTTTGAAAGGCATTTCTGTAAATCCTCATCATTATGATACTAAAACCACGCTGAGAATGTCCATGGGCGTTTGAGACGTCTGCTGTAACACCATTTCTCAGGATGTCTCAGTTTGAGGTTTCCTTGTGCTGCATCAGATCTCATTGATAAGAAGTTTTAAAGCACGTACTGATCACAAAGCGCTCTGCTGTAAATTATTTTTAAATGCAGATGGCATATAAACAAAGTTCTTCACATATGAGAGGGATTTTAGTTGGTCAACAATTAGTCAAGTAAACCTCTGGGTAAAGTCCCTTCTGCGAAAGTCAGTAATGCGTAACTTCAGGGGGGAGGTGGAAGAGTTGTTTCTAATTACTCTCTTTGAGCAGACTAATTGTAAAGGGATCAAAAATAGATGGTTTCACATCCCATAAAACAGTAGGCAGCAAATCAAGACCGGCATACAAACAGGGCTGGTTTTTTCTAAGCACTTGAAAAAACCCTACCCCTCCCACAAAAGGCTCACGTAATCGCTCTCGAGAACAATGTGCAAGGGCGAACCTTCGCAGTCAAGCCATCCTGTTAATGCCCTGAACTGCTCAGAGGATCCAAGAAGCTACAGAGATGTAAGTACAGAAAAGAACTAACTTTTTACATTTTTCCTTTGTCACTGAGCAACAGCAAACAATTCCAGAAGTATTTCCTTTTTTGCATTATACTGGATATTTTCATGTGGCACTAAGGATAAATGATCTTTGTATAGGAAAGGCCCGTGGAAGAAATTCTCTGATATTTTATATTCCCATATTAATATGCTGCTAGTTAGTTTCCATTTAAAGGATCTGTTGATCCACAGAATCAACAAGTTATTTCAAGTCCTTTCTTATAATACAGCCTTCTGACAATCACAGGGAAACATTTTATACTGCCTTAACTTAGACAATTTTTAAGCAACACTATTTTAAATTATACTAATGCAGAAATAACTGCTGTAGTAGTGGTAAGGGAAGCACTGAAGCTCTCAAGTCACTGAACCTCACAGAATAATAGTAGGAGAGAGCCTTAAAACAAATCCGTACTGTGGTTGTGAATGCACAGCTTGCTCTTATCACATGTGCTTCTTGTCTATGAAAACAGCCTTTATTATCGGCTTGAAAACTCCTCAGTCACTCTTCTCATGTCTAAATATTGCAACAGAGCATTTTAAGAATTCAAAGTTTTATGAGCCAATTCCTCTTTTAACCTCTAGTATACATTTCTTTCAAGGTTTTTAGAAGGCATTCTTCTTCTGAATTGCAATGACCAAACACCTTTCTCCTTATTACTGATCTTTGTGCCACAAAGCTGAAGAAATATTACAAGTGGTATGATTTTTATACATCTTCCCAATTTAAAAGGATCAATTTTTCCTATTATACTGGCAAAACAAGACAGACTGTTCAACAGACAATAACTCAACTATCATTTATCTTAAAAAATAAGACAGAGTACATGCGTTTGAGCACAGAATGCAAGAGGTCTGTCTAACATTTTCACGGCCTCTCCTGAAAAGACAAGGAGATAAAAAATTTACCTGGCAATTAGTCTTTAAAAGCTCCTTTCTGGTCAAAATACTCAGGAGCATGTATAAAGAATAATAAACTTAATACAGAAGCTGTAATCTGAACCCGTAAACCCTAAAATGAAAGACTTTACCTGTACAGGTCTCATATAACTCAGAAAAAAACCCCAAACTCTAAAAGGTGTGCATGTTTTCTAGCACTAAAATACAAATTCTCATTTGACCAATTTTTTCTTCTGCTTGCAAGAATGTAATTGTCAGTGGCTCACACTTTTATTTTGCTTATTTGCTCTAGTTTTAGGCTCTCTTGTTTTTACATTTAGTATAATTAAGTAAGTACAAACTGAAGGGAAGTTAATCATCTTAGCATCAGCACAGCTCTTGACGTTAGTATGTGTTTTTGGCAGAGATTATTTATGTTAGATAGTCCTCACTTTTTGTAGAACAGATCACCCTAGTAAAGAGAGATCCAACAGATAAGAGCGAGGCGTACACTTCAAATGACTTCCACTTTTTAACTAGTTATACAGCATTTCAAGTCAATTTTTTATTTCCATCTCACTTACTGCAGTTTCTATTATTTTTAGCACCAAATATAACTGTCTTGCAAAATCTGTAGTAATAGACAAAAGCAGGACCATGAAGATCCCACAGTGTTGTGAATTTGCATGTTCTGTTAAGCGCTTAAAGAATATTGTAATTCTTTACAGCCATTGTTAAGGCAATTTAATTAATTAAATACATACTTGGGATTCTCTGACGCGTGTGTTACAAATTTGGGTTTACTATGCCAACAAATTTGGGTCTATACCCTAAAGGGATAGAGGGATAAAAGCACTAGCCTGGAAACTCCCTCATCAAAATTAGCTATGGGTTGTGACCTGAGGACTCAATCTTTAGGTCATTAGGCTGACTCGCTGGCCTTTAGAACACAAAATTCAACAGCTTTTGAAAAAAAATTAACATAAAGCAGTAGATGCATATGAGTGTTAAAACGTTAGAAAGAAAGAGGAAGCTTTAGGACATGCCTGTCTCTCACCCCAGCTTTGATGAAAGCACGTGCAGTCCCCAGCTGCCAGTCCACACACACAGGTATTATGTACCTGAGGTATTTGTTCCTTCTGTATTGACAAAGCGTTCTATGCAACACAGCATGCACACTTTTTAATACACATAACTTAGTTGAATCAAGCCTTTTTCTCAAGCAGAGGAAACACTCTACAATAAAGATGACCCATATGGTAAAACAGAAATCCAAACAGTAAATATGACTGGTCAACAGAAAAAAAATAATTTTGAGACTAAGGAAAAAATTAAACCTACATAAACACAGCACTGCATATTTCCCATCTTCTACTGTTTTAAAACAATGTAAGACCTACACAGATTATATCTACTGAGGACTGTAAGATCAGTCAATCTTGCAGGGAAGAGAAGTCTCCTTCCTGAGACCATTCCTTTAAAATAATTTATACTCTTTATGCACAGATAAACAACATTATCCCCCAACGTGATTTGTTAAGGAAATATTGTCCACCTCATAGTGACTAAACCATACCATGTATAGAGAGCCAGGAGAGATCTTTCTAATGAACTGCTGTGCCTTTCCAAGAATTTAATTAGTATCCCTCTTAAATTAGCTACTGGACCAGGGATAAATGGACCAGGGATTCATCTCCAAAGAATGAAAATTATGAAGAGACACAGGGAAATCACATATTAGATTACAAGACACAGTAAAACCCTTCTATATGTTCCCTGTTGTGCTGAAAAGCAAGAGATGAGAACAAGAAGAAATTTCATTTCGTATACAGAGAGAGCTTTGTACCACTGCTTGCACGCAGTCCCAACCCATGTAGTCTAAGGTGTAACACTGCAATTGCTGGCTCACAGCTTAAGTCTATGCTTCTTAACAGTTACATGTATGTAATATATTTATACTAGGTATAAAGCTCATCATACATGAACATGTCTGTGAAGCAGAGCTTTGGATTACGTAGTACTTCCAGACTGGAGTCACCATCCTGGTCATCAAACACCTTTTGCTGTGGGGATTCAACACAAAACAAACGTATAAACATAAAACAAATTGCTAATGCCAGTTAAATGTTTTCACACAACAGGAATCTCCTACACCAGCTCTTTTTCCTTCTTTGATGAGATTACAATATTGGTTTAGAAAGGCACCTGCACAGATTACAGACATGCTAGATTTTGTAAGCAGCTTGCCATTGTGCTGCGAGTTTTTTCCCCAGGTGGATGCTATTGCCGTGAAACATCGAGAAGCACAGAGAACAGACTAGCAGCTGCCCAGATAACAAATCTCATAAGGCAATTGGCTAAAGAAATTTGGTGGTCAGAAAGCAAACATAGTGCTAAGACTTGAAAATGGCAAGTGAAAGAACAATAAAGAAGAACCTGCACTGGTTACAAGCCTGGACATAGTGTTTAGCAGTAAAATTAATTGTTGAAGCAGACAGCAATGGCCATGCCCTTACACTGAAGATATCCTAAGACAGTGCATCAGAGAAATACTCCTGGATCACAGTGAACTAATGTCACAAACTCCCAGTGCAATGCTACACAACTCTATCTTGCCTACATAATCAACTGAGCAGAAAAAGCAGGGATGTAGTGGTGAGAATGCCTCCAGGCACACTAATGCCAACAAGCATCTGGAACTCCAAGTCCTATGTGGGACACAGCTGGGGTTAGAACAGACATCACAGGATTATTTCACCTTGTGGTGAAATATTTGAGAAGCTTACCTCGAATTGCCCAAACCATGAGATTGCGTAAAGAGACTCAATAAAAACAGCAATTGCAAATTAATTTGAGAGACATTTAAGTAAGAGACACACACATTTTTTAATAGGAAAGGTGACTGACCAAAGACTAGAGTACAAATAGTTAATTTGCTTTCTCTTCAGTTCTCCAAATCAAGACAAACAGTATCTTAGAAAATATGCTTTAAATGAAAAGTTACTGGAATCCATACACAATAACTAAAATAATATAATAACCTGGACCATACAGAAGATTACATTGAGTGAGTGAGCGGTCTGTGTCACTGAGTGTTCATAGACTCAGAAAATGTGAAAACTTGAACAACCTTCTTTACAATACAGATATACAGACAGGAATTTTCAATACTTTATACCTTAAAATTCTGCATGTAACTCTAAGCCAAAAACCTCTGGTACTGTTTTCAAAAATTATTTAATTGGTAAGGGAAATGAATATTATCTTTCTTCTAAGCATATACTTCAAAGTAGTACCATTAATAAACCTGGAAAGCCACTGGAAGGGTATTTAATCCAACAATCTGGAAGAGCAAGAGTTTTAGTAGTGATTCTAGAGGGTGACTTCATTGGTGCATCTGGATTTGGGACAGTAAATGGCCATATTCTCACAAGTTACTCAGGCACGCGGCTCATTAAAACAGAGTCATGTCCAGCTAGTCTGAGGTTTGCGGCAGTAAGAATGTAACATTTTCCATTTTTTCTCCACTAATGCAAAACTCACAAAAAGTATTCGAAATGTTCTTTTTTTAAGATGCATTTTGTGGAGGATGTCATAGGCTGTATGTACAATAAGTGGATTACTCAGGATTGCTGCCAAGAAATAAAGAGCAACCTGACACGAGGAATAGGATTTGAAAAAAAAATCTTATCTTACTTAATAGTCTAGACACCTTTTAGGAAGAAAATATATTTTTAAATGAAGCCCTCTGCAAGATTGCCAAGAAAATGTGAGATACCTGCTGAGGTGAATCGAGTGAACAGTTAGAGTTCAGAAGTACAAAGAAGTTGCCACAGCTCGGGTGATGCACATTACGGTGGATGGTATCAGCTTTATCATCTGTTTGGGCCACAAACCAGATAAAATCTCTCTCTCTCTCTTGTTTTTTGTTTTTCAAATAAATATATTCAGGTAATGTAGCACCTAAACACCTTGGTGACTCTCAAAAATGCCCATACATACCTACAGACAGAGAACACACTAATACTCATCTAGAGCATTGTAAAATATGTTCCCTACATTAAGAGGCAAAATATTTTGGGGATAACAGAGGATCAAAAAGAACACTTTCTGCCCCCAGGGCTGACTCCCACAGCAGACAGAAGAGCCTGCCAAGGAGCACAGCTTAGCTGACGTGCACACTGCCCAGGAAAATGCACGAGCTGTGCTCCTCCCTCCTTCTCCTCATCCATTTGTGGCCAGTTTGTCCTGCCATGGAACTGTTCCCAATGTAGATACATGCCAGCACCATGGATAGACACAAACACTATCTCAGCTAGGACTCCTTCTCAATACAGCCACAGTTATACGTGACGATGAACACCCTACTTTGAACAACAAATTCTAGATTAATTTATGACACTAAGGATCCAACTTCAAAGCACAAAATTAGGTAACACGCAATTTAGGAAATTTTACTCCCGATGTAAAAAAAAATATATTTTACTGAATTTACCATTTTTTTCTAAACTACAGTTCAATGTGTTTGTATAATAGATATTCTACATTTTACAAATGTTTATAGAAAGACATATGAATGGATGTAACACTTATGTGCATTATTTTTGAACCAAAACTATTACAACTTTAAAGCAAAAACAAAATTATGCACTTAATATGCTGTAGCTAGTTACTGCAATTGAACTGTTTGCCATAAATCTTAGATTATCCTTTCCTAAATAGGTTGGTAAATTATTTTACCTAAATTTCAAGAAAGAGATTAATAGAAGATAGATGTGATGCAGGGAGTGTGAACAAGAATTAGAAGCATTTAAATATGAGAAACAAAACAAAATACCTCACTGTCTCATACACAGGTGCCTACACAAACCCACACCATTTCAGGCAAAAAGCAGCCTGTTACACTTAGGTAAAACAAAAGCCATCCTAAACACTTCTACAAGGGAAAAGATGGGAGGAAATCATACCAGAACTATCCTCAGGGTAATAACTACTGCATTAATCAATCACCAAACAATCACTAACACCAAGATGGAGTGAACGACGCAGAATTAACTAATATAAAATTACTGACATTCTTAAATCTGTGCTACAGCTGGAGTTATTTACCAGATTAGTTCCTTTATTCAAGGAGCAGAACTCCCACTTCAGATTTGACATACAACCCTGAATGCAGTATTCCCACCTCTTCACAAATATCTAAGAATCAGAACATTGCACATCTATGAGTCAGAAATCACTCACCTGTTTCCCCTCCCGTCTACGGAATGCAGCAAACTCCTGCATTCCGTAGTACTACCTGGAAGTTAAACTTCTTCCTTAAACACGTAATATAACTAATTTACACATTTTAATACACATCATCCACTATCTGTAGGTTCACTATTTACAGAGAACCGTTAGTTGTGAACACCTTGAAATAAGCAGGACAATCTCCTCAAATCATGGAAGAAAATACTAATCTTTTAATACTTTCACAAGTTAATAAAAGGATAATGAATGCTTTCTAAAATGTGTGGTTTAAATCCCTTAAAACTGAGAGGTATTTTCCAGAAAGACTTTTTTGAAGTGTAACAGGCTACAGTTGCTTGCAAATATTGTGTGTTGAAAGACAGATCTTTAGAAATAACATAGACATGTTAATTAAAGGTACAAGACACATTTAAAATTCCAGTTGCAACAGCTTTTATCTTCAGGTAGTATTCTGTGTTAAAGCAGAAGCAATCTTGTTTTGACTGCTGTTTAAATTCATAAATGGTGCCTCTAAGAGGCACCCTTTTGTAGAACAGCTGCTCAAGGAGCAACACGAGCTGCCCCATCCTTTCTGAGGTTTATGTTTACACTATACAACTGACAGGTAACAGCAGACCTAAGAAATGTTTGCACTGAAAGCAGTATGAACAGGACAGGGTTCTTCCCGTTTCTGAAATTCTGCTGGCTCATTTCTAAATATTTTTAAGTCCCCCAAACCACTGCCACTTTGCAACTCTTCTATGATACTTAAGACTGTATAGATGAAACAATTTCTAAACTCTACTAAATTGACAAAGTGTAAAATAGTTCACCTATCCTATCTCTCTTTAGCAGCATCACTAAAGAGTGAGTAAAGTAGTAGTCTTAAGAATTTATGTATGTAACAATATTTGAATTAGATTCCAAAAGCCAACTCTTAAAAGTAGTATTAAACAAGTTGAGTTATTAGGGGTGGAATCTATGATATTAAAGGTCTTTTCCAACCTAAATGAATCCATGATTCTATTATAATGTCACTATGATAAAAATGCTGACCAAAAAAAGCTTCTCTAAACAAGTTAAAGCATCACAGTGTGAATTGTTAGAAACAAAAGCTCCCTAAAAATTAACTGAAACACATTTAAAACATTTTGCCCGCTTGTCTGATCCTTGGAGACTTCATATGATCCTTTATCATGCAGTTTCTTCAGACTCTTTATTCCCCTCAGATCACTTTAAACAGTCTCCTACCTCCTGAGCATCTACAGACTTCCCTTTCCAAATATATTATATCCCTGGTTTATTACATTGCCCCCCGTCAGATTTTCTTCATTGGAGAAGGAATTGGGATCAAAACAGAAAAGCCAAAAGGAGGCATCTGTTTGTTTGTTTTCAGAGAGAGTCTCGAAAAGTATTTCACAGCAATGAAGTTTCATTTCAATTTTTTTGTCTTGTTTTGCAACAGAGGCTGTCCATTGTTATGTAGAAGTAGTTTATCTACATTTATTACAAAATGTTCCTTTTTGTTGTTTTTTTTTTTTTTTCTTCACGTTAGGTCTACCGAGCTTCCTGTAACAACAGTGGTTGCAGAAATGGACGCTTTCACAGCCTCTGAGACCAACATTTCCACCTGTGACTTATACGAGCACAAAGACACGGCACGGATATTACTGTCTGTCTTCTACGGCTCCATCTTGATCCTTGGGGTGCTTGGAAACACCATTGCCCTCACTGTCATTTTTAAAAACAGAAAGAAGATCAACTCCACTACCCTCTATTCAACAAACCTCGTCTTCTCCGACCTGCTGTTCTGCATTGCCTTGCCAACCCGGATAGCCTACTACGGCCTGGGATTTCACTGGCCGTTCGGAGAAGCGCTGTGCCGAATAACCGCGCTCCTGTTCTACATCAACACCTACGCCGGAGTAAACTTCATGACGTGCTTGAGCATCGACAGGTTCTTCGCTGTTGTCCACCCCTTCCGATACAAGATCAGAAGGATTAAATATGCCAAGGGCATTTGTGTCTTTGTCTGGTTTCTTGTATTCAGTCAAACTTTCCCGCTACTTATACAATCCATGTCACAGGAAGAAGAACAAAGGACTACATGTATGGAATATCCAAACTTTGAGAAAATAGAACATCTACCATTTATACTTCTTGCTGCCTGCTTAATAGGGTACCTTATTCCTCTGGGGATTATACTATTTTGCTACTCTCAAATCAGCTGCAAACTTTTTCAAACAGCCAAGGAAAATCCACTGACTGAAAAATCAGGGATAAATAAAAAAGCCATCAATACAATCATATTTGTAATTATAGTGTTCATCATCTGCTTTACCCCTTATCATGTTGCAATCATACAACACATGATTAAGAAACTTCAGCAAGAACCCTTGTGCACGGAAAAGAAAATTTTCCAGAAGTCACTCCATTATACTGTATTCCTGATGAATTTTAACTGCTGCCTAGATCCTTTCATCTATTTCTTTGCATGCAAAGGATACAAGAGAACTGTACTGAAAATACTGAGACGACAAGTGAGCGTATCAATTTCAAGCGCTGCCAGGTCACATCACGAGGAAAGCTCACGTGACGTGGGAGAAACGCAAATGACGGTACTTGCTAAATCTTCCAATGGAAAGCTACCTGAAAAATAAAGTCGGCAGTGCACCACAGTGGACCAAGACTAAAATACAGGGTCCACAGCAAAAACTCTTCGTGCTCCCCGTACAGCAGCTTAAGTAAAATTCTGTTTCCCAGGATGTCAGGGAATCAAGGAGTGATGGACTGAAAAAGAATTATCACAGGACAGCAGGAAAACTCAGCATTACAATCTTGCTGTATCCTTTTGACTGATCTCGTATTTTTTCCAGGAAATATGCACCATTGTGAACGTTCAGATTCCACACTGCACATACTCATGCCCGGATGTTACTAACTCAGAGTCAATTCACAGTTTGGATTGAACACAAATGTAGCGTACAATCCAGACCAATTACAACCAGAACATCCGAAAATTTCAAGACCTGTAGCTGAGCTCCAACTACAGCAATGGTTTTGTTGGCCCAGTCACACAAACAAAGGAAATCAAATTTTGAGATAAAATGGACAACTTCTGTGCTCATTTGACTATGACAAGTACTTAGTTTATAGTCCTTTGGAGGTGAAACTGCATTTTACAATATTTGGAGCACAAAAGCCTTATCGGACAATTCACATAGAAACATTGTCAAATATAACACATGAAAAGCTAATGAACTGTTTGGTTCTCCCCAACACTGAACATCTCCTGTATGTTAAATCGCTCATCTTCACAAGGTGTATTATCGCTTTACTCCTTTTCCTAAAGGAAAAATTTCCTTTCTAGTGCGTATTGTAAAAAGTCTCTCTCTACTCCTATTGTATATAGATTATTTATAAACACAAATTGAAGCAAGAGACTGTAATATGAAAACTGCACCATTTCAGTTAAAAGAACAGTGATACAGTGTTCTTCAGAACTTCTGCTGAAGTCAGACATGGACACAAGACAAATGTTTTAGAAACCTGAATAAACGTTCATAGTTGAGACCACCAAAAAGTAAATGAATGGATTAATTCTGATGGTGTGAGATGGCTACCTCTCTTTAAGCACTGTTTACTTGAGAGATCAATAAATGAGAACAGCAGAATTGGCTGGGAAAGAACAAGTTTTCCCATCATGCCTTCATACAGCGTTTCTAGGATCCCTTTAGGCATGCTGAAATTGGCTCAGGAAATAGACCAAATGACTTAAACACATCCTGCTGGAATCAGCTCCATACCAGCTGAGAATCCAGGATGTAAGCCCTGGGTTCCTGCTGATGTGCCCTTCCGTCACGTTTCAGTTTCCTTCCCTACTTTATTTCTGGCCCCACTATCTCTCCTTTAGTGTTCTATCTTATTAATATGCCTCCACTAGCCAACACAGCCTGATAACTCAACCAGGAGGTTGTGATGGAAAATTAAAGAGTACCTGATAATCATTAGTAAAAGCTGTGCCAGATGTCAGAATAAATGTTATTCATTGCAGCTGTGTCTCTCTGACATTGAGGCTGTATTGGAAGTCAAACAAACATATCACATTCGTCATCTTTGCAATGCCTTCCTTCCCCACATGTTGACCTCTGCCTACCTGCAAACATGGAAGGGTCATATCTGAAGAGCAATACGGAAACATTAAATTAACAATTGCTTTTTTATGGCAAAGCAACCACAAAACCTCCTACATTTCATACCACTTAGACTGCCAAAATTGAGTTTCTACTTCTAAAATCCTAATTCTCTCTTTTCTAATTCTAAAAGACACTATACAGCTTCAGAAAAGGAGTGTAAGAAGAATAATTTTTATCAGAAGTTCTACTTAATTCTGCATGTTCTAGTGGTTCTGTTCTTGTCAGCTTTTTTAATAAACTATTTTAAAAGATTATTTAAGAACGTGTTCCTACTGGAGTAAGCAAATGGTAACAGGATAAAATCACAGACAGACCACTCATGAATACCTAGAAGTTGTAGAAATAAAATATATGTATTATTAACATCACACTAGTACAAGCTTATTTTATTCCATTAATGTCTAGGCTTTTTTGTATGCATTTTGTATGCATCTAGGGTTTTTAGTATGCATTTCATCTAACTGCGATGATAAAATTTTAAAGACAAGAAGTCTTTTTTATATTTGTCTGTAAAATATAACTTAAATATGTATTAAAACACCACATACTGCAGGTAACTACACTCTTCTAAGTGGAAACAGTGAAGATTTCTATTGAAAATCTTTCTCTATCCTCATTTTCTCACATTAGCAATTCTGTTATTTCCAATATTAGATTTTGTTTCTAAATCACATCAGCATTCCCAAAAAGCTAAATTTACATCAAAACACTGCTCTAGTGTGAGTCCAGTTAGATATGAGTTTGAGAAAAGCTACTTTTTTCTCCTTATTTAAATGTTTCTCAAATGCTGAAGAAACCAATAAAATAAAAACCTTTAAAAGCTAAGATAAGCTCAGTTTCCTGACAAAAGTCCTACAAGCACAAACATACAGACGGACAACGACAATTCATATCTGTGGCAGCTGATGCCACTGCTCCTCCTCACTCCTTGTCAGGATGCACTCGCAGCTCAAGCACACTTGTGTCAATGAGGAGACTCTTTTCTGTCATCTGCCAGAAGTAGCAGTGGGAGATTCACGTGGCTTGGGACACTGCACTGAAAACAAACATTTAGAGAGCATCTCTCCTGTTCCTTGTACCAGCTGTGCTATGGGGATGGCATAGGACACGGAGTCCTAGTCCTAGTACTAACACTGCATGCCCACTGCTGACATCTCTCTCAAATCTTACCTGGTCGGGAACGTGACAGAGCATATAGGAAGTAAAAATTATGATGGTGGCCAAATGGTACATTTTGGCTGTCTCTGTCCAAGTCCAGAAAAGAAAGTTGGATAGACATCTGCTGTCAAACACATGATCAAGTACAGGTGCACCATGTGAAAAATCCCCAAACACACACACTTCAGCAGAAGAGCATCTAGTACCTTCATCTTTTCTTTCACTGAGAACACAAAATTAAAGAGTAATACTGCAAGTACCCTCAGCTGCCTTGGACTCAAAGGTATTGAAGACTAACTGAAACTGTGGAGATAAAGAAGGCAGTCTCCTGCGGCTTACAGTCCCAGCAGAAGAGGACAGGTATTCCCCAGGGCATTGCTGTCTGACTGTTTGGTCAGTGGGTCGAAAAGCTATGTAGATGAGGAACCTTTAAGCAGCACGGTCACCCAGCAGAAGACATGACAGCAACTGTCTGAAGTTGTAAACATGCTACCACAAATAACACGGCTCTTGAAAGTGGTTAGTGACTCGCCTTCAAACAGCAAATTCATTAGTATAAAAAAAAAGAGGAAAGTTTTGAGTTCTTTTAAATAAATATTCCATTTAAGACTAACATTTTAGGTAAGCAAGGAATGAAGAGACCCCAATAAAACGATGAGACAGCCTGCAACACAGGAAAAATAAATAGCATGCAGCTGAAGAGAAAGAGAAGAAGCGCTTTGCCTTATATGACCAGTTTTGGAGGAACTGAAAAGCAGTGGCATACTCTGTTACCTTTTGCCACCACATCTGTGGTACAGAGCAGAGGAACGACCGAAGATAAACTAAGGTTTGTATTCAGCAGTATCCCACTGTGCTGGCTCAATACAGAGCCAGTGTGTCAACAGACACAACGAATTACTTGAAAAACAACAAATTCATCTGAGTGCGGTATTTCCTAATACAGTCTTGGCTAACCTGCAGCCTGCAGCCTAAGAACTGGTACAAAATAAATACAAAAAACTTTGCCAAGCTGCAACCCTTCTCTGGAAAAAAACGGGAATTACCGTTTGTGTAGTAAATGCTAAGATATATTTCCTCCATTTTTTTCCCCCTCAGAACACTCCCTTGGCTTTCTGCGATGTCTAACTTCAGACTTCCTGAGGCAGATATCTCATCTTCGCACATGACAGCCCTCAATCAATGTTTTCTTCCATCAGCCTGTCCAGTCCCTTTTTGAACTCAAATAAAATGTCTGTGACTGCTGCGTTTTGCAGCAAGAAGTTGCACAGAATAACTACCCATGGTGTCTGGAGCCATTTTCGTTCACTTGTGACACCTGTTAGTTTCATCTGAAGTCCCTTGTTTCTTGTACCAGAAAAAAGTGAACACAGTGACTCCCTATTTACCCTGCCCACATTACTTGTGATTTTAGAGACCTGCATCAAATCCCCTTCCTTCAAGTCATCTTGTCTCCTCCTGTGAACAGTCAGATAAAAGCTGTTCACCACTTCATTCAAACTCTAAAGGAAGGAAAGAAGGCAAGTGTAAATAAAGGATGGGAATCCAGCTGTGCTTGAGCTGCGTGGCAGAAGAGAACAGGGTATCTCTATACACACAAGATCTACTTTTCCTACCACATTAGCATAAAGGTTCTCTAAACCAGGAACTTGCCACATGACTGACAAATTTGGATAACCTTGCTCCAATGCACTAAATAAGGAAGAAGTGGACCTCAATGGGTTGGAAAAATGGACTTGCGTGAACCTCATGAAGTTCAGCAAGCCAAATGCAGAACCCTGCATCTGAGCTAGAATAACCCTACACAATAGTGGCAGGCTGGGCATGACCTGGTTAGAAAGCAGATTGGCAAAAAAGTCTGGACTCCTGGTGGACAAGTAAAGAGGAGTTAATAGTGCGACCTCATAGCCAAACGTGTATGGGACTGTGCTCAAAAAGAAGTAATCTTTCCCCTCCATTCAGTACTTGTGAAATCATGCCTGGAATTCTGTACCGAGTTTTGGGTTTCCCAGTACAAGAAAGATACTTGGCATACTGGAACAAGCCCAGCAGACCACCACCAAAACTATGGAAGGGGCTTGCAGCACATGTTACAGGAGGAGAGGCTGAGGGAACTGAGATGGTTCAGCCTGGAAAGGGAAGACTGAGAGATGTTATTGCCATCTGCAACTGCCTAATGGGGAGGGAGACAGAAAAGATGGCAACACTCACTAACAGGCACAAGCTGCATCGAGGAACATTTAAACACTAAGAAGCATTTTTTCATCATGAGGTTAGTCAGATATTAGGAAAGGTTGCACAGAAAGCCTTTGAAATATCTGTCCTTAGAGATACTCCAAACTTGATTTAAAACAGCCCTGATGAAATTGGCACTTCCAGGGCTGGGCTACATAATCCCCAGTGGCTCCTTTCAACCTGCGTTCTTCTATGACTAGCAAATTGGTCCAAGTTAGACAAGAAAGCAACATGAAACTCAATGGCCCTGCAGTAAAACTAGCAAATTACATAACTTTAAAATCTTCTAATCTTGTTCTCTACTTATGCCCTTATCAAAATGCTGTCATTAGCATCCTCCTAAAATAAAAGAAAGGTCAAGACATGGCACGGATTTCTTTCCACAAAACTGCATTCATTTTTCCTCACTGCAAAAGTATGAATTTCTCCTCTTCCTCTTTTGTTTTCCTCAGTTGTGGCAGATGTTGTGCAAAGGGCTAAGCTAAAAAAAGCAAGTTTTGCACCTGTTGGAAGGCAGCAGCATTGTGGTTATCCTATCCCCTCCAGAAAAGTATACATTGTCTTATACCATGCAAAAGGAGAGCTATGTTCCTCCCTCTAATCAGCTAAGCTTAGCAGTTTCATCCTTCCTGTGGCATGTAACTTTCGAGGGAAGTTGTGGTTAGTTTAACTCCAAGGCAGCCTGCTTTAAATATAGAGATGCTGAAGACCAATTATTCTCAACTCACCAGCATGAAGAGCAGCCAGATAGTGTTTTATTGGCAGCTCCTGATACTAAGGGGCTAAGAACTCGGTATCTTAGTATCACAACTCTGAAGTATGGAAAGTTACAGCAATTCGGTCCAGAAGTAACAATGACAGATCACTGTCCCCAGGGGGGCAGGGAGAGATGAAGTTCCCGGCCAGCTGCATGTGTGAGGCATTTTTGACAAAAAGGGACGACAGAAAGTTCCTCACAAGTTATCAGACTATGAAGACAACTCTGGGTCGATTCTTTTTTTGTCTTTTAAAAAATGAATAAAGTGTGTTCTCAATGCCAGCTATTCAAAACAGCCCGAACACCCACCAGAACCTCACTTCTTCGTTCACTCAGATGGCGGCAAACCAACTATTTTAAATGTGCAAGGAGTAGCTACTAGGATAATCGAGTAATCTGAAATTACTGACATAATAGATTACATTGTATTAATTTCATTAAGCAAAAGGGTTTTGCACTTTAACTCCTTTTAACCCACAGGCTAGAACAGAAGCTCTAAAACTAACATATTTAGACACCAGCACCAAAACTACTGACCACAAACACCAGGGGTGACTGCGAGATGAGCAGCTCACAACTCCAGGTACAGCCAGGCCACCTCTGCCCCTCCTTGCTGTTCTCCTGCACCATTTCAGCTGTTCAGCTAGCACCCACATCCCAGGCCCTTGGCCACACCCAAGAGCACAGGGAGAGCTGCCCACAGCTGGCAAACCTAGAGGCCGAGCTCATGGCTGAGAGCAACCAGCTGAGGATCACTGCAGATGGAGAGCCCAGGGTCAGGGAAATGCCTCCTCATGTCTGAACTGGTTTTACTGCCTCCACAAAAGGTCTCTCTCCATTTCCTCTACTGCATGAGGAAGCTGAACTTGGAAAAATTAATTCCTCTGGCTACAGCTCTGCCTTCCTAATAGTGTGGCTGCTGGTAGTGTGGAGGCACTTACTGTACAGCTCAGCACCTCCATTCAAGCAGTTAAGCACCACTGCCATCACAATCCCCTTGCAGAGTTCTTGTGCTGCAACTTGCAAATTCCTGCTGAAATTAAGTGATTAATTATCAGATTTGTAATTTTAAAATGTCCACAAAAAAGATTTTTGGAACATAGATCAATAGAGTTAGTACTAAAATGCATTTTAACTACAGATGAAGTCTCGTTTTCATATGGCCCAGATACGGCCATCACAACAAAATTCTCAGAAATCTGATTCTAATGGTCTTTCACGAAGTGCCACTTTCTAGTCCCAAACAAAAACAGGAAACAAGTGTCTCTCACTGGCCGCAGACCCACGAGTAGAAAAAGGTTTTGCTACTCTCTTTTCACAGTGTTACTCAACTTTGTAAACATCTCGAAAAAAGGTCTAAGCAAGTAAGAACCATGACTTATACTCCATTTCATCCGATGATACAACACAACTGCTCACAGCAGGATTCCTCCATACACAGGATGATGACGGCAGTGGCCCGGGAAGAATGTCAGGGTGTACCAGCAAGACACACCAAGAATTGCAGAGTACCTAAGAACTATAAATAAAATTTTATTTTAGTTAAGTGACCCTTGCTTAGAACAGCAATACTTCTTTAATTGATAAGAAATCATAAAATCAGCAGTACTTTGAACCAAAATGTCCGCAGTTGCAGAAATAACCTTATCAAGAATGACTTATCTACTGTAGCAGACAGCAGTGGATGACTTTTTTGTGAAGAGGCAGTGACCCACACAACTACTAGCTCGGGTGCAGGCCTCTGTATCATGCATACTACATGAACGCTACTTAATCAAGATGCACCTAATCAATAGTATAATTAATCACTATATGCACAGTCAATACATAATTACCCAATGTGTAGTCAATGCACAGTTAAAATTAAGTATATATATATATATATATATATAATGTAATGTCTTGTTCATATGAAGTATTATATGCAACAGTTCTGTGACTGCAGCTTTATTAATGAACTAAGAGTGTATATTGTTCAAAGGGGTCTTGAAAGCTGTGTCCTCACTCCCTGCTGGGTTCTGTCAGTGACTGATCAATCTGTACTGTGAGAAGCCCCTGGAGGAATATCAGTGATGTCAGAGCTGGTGAACCTCACCACAGATGGGATCTGCACCATGTGCTGTCCCCGACCCAAGGTCCAGCCAGTGCTGTAACATCTCGTTGTTCCCAGCATCGGAAAAGATGTAGAATTTCATAACTTGCTATTGGCTTTTCTAGGTTATTAATGAACAGTTATCTGCTTTGAAAGTGTTTGTGCCTTTCCTACTGGGCTCCAGTCCTCTCCTTGGTGCAAAATACCTCCTTGGTATTTTATTTATAACTTTTTCAACTGCGAGTACAAGAAGTATAAGGGATGAGTTGTAATTCTTTTTCTCCAAGAAGTATTCTATCAAATCAAAAAGACCAAAGCAACTCAGTTAAAAAACTTAAATAAATGAATTTTTGTTATGAGCAAAATGAGAAAAACTAGTGATAAGGCTTTGTAGAGAACAAAAAAGGAATAAAACCACAAGCAAATGGAAAACCAAACAGTGAGCTATCTTAAAATCTGTGAGAGAAGCAAGCAGTGCTCTCTCTGAGAAAAACTGTAATCAAGCAGTAGTCGTAAGAAAACAACGAATCATAACATGAATTTGAAAAAACTCCCACCTTTTATGGTGTAGGGATGGCAAAAATCACACAAAAATGAAACCACCAATCAATGCTAGATGAACTTGGGAAAAAATGGCTAAAATTTTTAGCAATTCCTGTGCTTCATACATAAAAGCTTAAATATTGGTGTCAAAAAATTCACAACCACCTCAGAGGCTAACTAAACCTGCGTTTTATTTGTTCAAAACAAACTGGTGAAATAAAAAGCTCCCTAAATTTAAAAACTGAGATTTTACTATTTGAGTAATCTTATGTGTGCTTCCCAAAAAACTCCTTGTTTTTGATAACACCACCAAGTAAATGCTTGTCTTTGATAACAACACCAAGTAAATGAAATATTGTGGGCAACATAACAGTTTGCTTTCCCCACTTGATTTCAGTTTTAAGCTTTTGATACTTTTCAATAAGCAAAGATTGCCAGAAGAGTGGTTAAAATTCTATTCAAATAATGTTTTCCACTCCTAATATCTATCTACCTCCCTCTTACAAAAACTGTCTGTATGGAGAAACAATTTCTGACTAAAATTTCAGGTTTTTCTTTTAAGTACATTATTGCAGAAAAAACAATGTCTGCTTTTAGTTTTTAAAGTTTTGTTGAAATAAAAAAGATAGCAATTTATCTTTCCCCTTCTTTCAATCTTTTTTTATTAAGTTCACAATGTTGAAACATTGTGCAACTCTCAGTAGCACCACTTCCCCCCTCGGGCCAACTCAACCCAAACTTCATCACCGTTTCTGTTTGCTCACACATAACAAGAAGAAATGGAAACTACCTCACTAAAGCATGCTTCTCTCTAATCTGCTACCCTGATTTTAACAAACAAATACTAAATCACTCTGAGAGACGCAATGTCTTAGCATAATATGCCTATCGTGCGGTTTCTTCATAACAACTACTACTTCTAATAGCCCTTGTTTAAAATTATCCAGTGTAGAAATCCAATTACAGCTCATTTATCTCCAAAAAGAGTTCAGACAGCCGGCATTATTCAGCCAGGTTGGCAGAGACACATGTAATGTTTACCTCCATAAGCCACTTACAGAGTACTAACTACAGAGACTAATTCTGCTGCAGGGCAGACCAGTTTCCAATCGGGATACACTTAGTTCACAGATGTCTAACCATGCTTGGTACTTTCCACTTAACAAAAGCAACTAAATGCTAAGTGTGAAAGTGGTGACTGCCTGCAATTACAAATGCCACTCAGTACTCTGAATTTTAAAAGCACAGCTCATTTCAGGGAAGCCTTTCAAAGATGTACCACCTTGCTTCCAGACACATTCAATCATTGGTAACATTTTTTGACTTTTTGTCGAATTACTTCCCACTGCTTTCATCCTCTAAATACCGTTACTGAACATGGGTGTGCCTATCTGAGAGGTGCAATAGCAGATAGACTTCACATCCCAACTGCAAGGCAGAGGTAAGTATCCTAATTAATGTGAAAATGGAGCATTGCCACATTTCAAGAACGTTCTCAAAATCCTCAGCAAATCTTGATGCTACTTAAAAAACACCTGATTATCCATTTGTTATCATATCTGATATCTCGAATGGTACAACTTTGTATAGGGCAGAGCTTTTGGATGATAATGACTCCTCTTACAATTACTTGTAATAAACCACAGAAAACTCCAGGTCAGAGGTTATGGCCTTCTGCCCCATCTACCCTCATCCTCTGTCAGGGGTTACCAACTCTACAGCAATGCATGCCTTAATCCCAGGCACCCGAAGCTGCGCCGATGTAATCAACTGGGAACCTTGTGGTACAGAGCAATGGAAAGAGAAAGTCCTGTTCTGCCTTCCAGCACATGTTTCCATCAGTTTCCTTGCTCTGGTGTTGGTATGCATCCACTCCAGAAGTGAGTGGCTTTAAAAATTTAAGCCGGAGGGAAATGATCCCTGAAAAAACATAAATGTACGTATGTTTTATTTTTAAACATTATTTTATCTCCTGATAGCCACTGCCTGTAAGAAGTCAGATGACTTTTGCTGCAAGTGCTAGATAGGAAAGTACAGGTGGGAGCCAATTGGTTGCTCCGAAAACAGCAGCCTACACTTCAACCAGCTCAGCCCTGCTACAAAACTGCACTTTCAGCAGGTGAAACCAAGCCACATGGGCTTGTTCTTGCTGCCTCCTGTGCAAGGCATTGGCAGAGGAGTGGAGAACACGGCTGGGAACCATGTTCATGGTTTGAATGAGTACCACTCTTTCCATCAGTTGAACGGGAGTCAGAGCCCTCCTCAGTTCAGGTGCCTCACACTCCCTTACACCGATCAAGTGTCACTTTGCATTTGATATGGGTATTTTTTGTCTACCATTGCTCTGTCTCTTCTGCCCCACATATTAAGATCTTCCTACTTCCCTCAAGAGTCTAAATACATTTGGTCTCATTTTCTGATCCTGTCCCCTTAACTTATTCATCTCTTTTCACAATCACTCCTATATTAAGTAGAAATTACTTTAAATGAGTCCCTGCTATACATATTTGGCGCAAGATTTGGTTTGGGTTTTTTTGGATGGGATAAATCAGTCACAGTCTGGAAGTGCATTACTTAAGCACTTAAGGGCAAAGACATTTTAGCTTAATGCCAGAAAGGTGGACTCCTGACTGTCTACTCCTCTTGTTGGTTGAACACAGTATGGAAGGAGTGAAACACATCCTATCTTTTCTGTTTGCTTATCTCAAACTTCTGACACATAGGAATTCAGAAGTAGATGTGAAGATGGAAATATGCCTATAGATAGCACATCCCTGTCTCTAGTTCTAAGCAAGAAATCCTTTTTTTCCTTTGAATGAATATTTGCAGGAACATTCACTGGGATTACTGCAAACACTCACTTCTCTTAACCACAGCCCCAAAAAAAGTTACTTGAAGAAGGAAAGTAGTGATTCCGCTGTGGGTCTCCTGCCTCATGTTTGCCCCGAGCTCCCTTGTCGTCTCACAGTCTGCTGTTCACTACAACAGTCTAGACAGAGACAGTCACTGCACTGAAGAAGCAAGAAACACTCCTGAACAACCTTTAGAAACATAAAAAGAAAAAAGTGCTTGATGTCCAGGAGGTAAAGAAATGCCCCAGTTCTAAAAACAGAAGGGTTTAAATGAAACACCAGCAGGTTGATTTTCTGACAAGTGATACAGGAATGTGGGACGAATTCTGAGGAGAATCTTAAAAAGAAAAGAGGAAAAGCACAGGATGTTCTACTGTTTCAGCCACACAGGCTTCAATCTTCTTTCAAACTTGTGGCAGAGCACACAGTGACCAAAACGCTGTCAAAAGGTGAAAACAGCTGGTCACCACAGGCTCAAAGTGCTGTAGTATGAGGAAAGACTGCATCAAACGAATCCCACTACAGAAAAAGATCACTATGTGAAGGCAAAACAAACAAAACCAAGTGTCATCAAGCCCTTGCTAAAACCCCTGGTGACAAGAGACAGAAAAGCTCTCCACAGAACAGCGCAGAGATTACTGCTGAGTGTCCCTTTATGGAACTGGTTTTATTTTCTTAAGTGTACAAGACACACAAGTAAAAATGTAAAAAAACTGAACAAAAGTTTTAAAAATGAGAAAGGTATTTTGTCTCATACGAATGGGAAATCAGCTCATTGAAGAACTGCCAGGGAGTAAGTGCTTCTTCTTGACTGACTGTTTCTCACTTAAGGATTTAGTGGACATGCTTTACCAAGCCCAAAAGCTATCCCCAGGCCAGAAAGAAATGACAAAAAGCAAAGAAGTAGATGTGGAGTGACTGCATTGTTAGCTGAGATAATCCTGAACAAAAGCTCCCTCTCAGATGGAATGCTGTCATCACAACTAACTCATCTACATCCTGACCAAGCTCTCTGTATTGTTAGAAAACTGGAAAAGGTGTCCACGTGTCTGACTGGTTCCAGACCAGAGGAAAATATTTTTAAAATAGTTCTGAGAAACCATCTCAGATTTCCTGCTCATGACTCACCCAGCTTAAGCACTCAAAATCCCACTCAGTAATTTGTACAATACATAAAGTCAGTTCCACCAAATGATTGACATTCCTAACCAGGAATGTGGAGGGTGATGTGTCACCCTTCACATCTGTGCAATACACCATGGCACTGTCAGCTTTGGGTAAGCTGAACTTGCATGGACAAAAGGACCATTTAGCCTGAAGCTGCTGCCTAGCTGATATAAAGATAGGGAAACTAAAGACCCAAGGTCTCTGTCCCTTGAAAGATGTCAGAGGAGGTTCCTGATTTAGGCCACAGAAATCTGTGACTATATACCTGGTAATGGTGACAATAGGCTATAATCCCACGGGCATCGGTTTTACCACCACTGTACACTCTCTCAAACTACGCCCGTGTGCAAGGCAAGCAGTGAGCAAACCATCCTGCATGGACACACTGCCAAGGGGCTCACTGAAGGTACTCACAGAGGGATGTGAAGGTACACACCCAGCCTGAGTGAAGTGCCCACCCTCCAAGCCTGGACAGGAATAGCCTGGAAGCAAACTCATGCTTCTATGGGGGACAGCCGAGCCTTTTATAATCTTTCTGAATCTAAAGAGAGCTGTCTAGCAGATCTTAAGGGTCTTGACACTTACTCTGGGTAAGCTGCCATTTGTGAGGCACTCTACTGAATCAAGAAGAGTGGGCAACTTTGTTTAAAATAAGCACCTACTGCAAGAGGCCCTTCACACACATATAACCTCAAAAGTGGAACCTTATACTGGGAATGGTCCAACTTGTAATGGAGATTAGCTTTTAACTCTGGATCTAATATATATATTTTTACTCTGCAAACTTCTTGCCTTAGAGAAAACACATTTGATAAATAGTGATTCAAGACCCCGGCATGTTACACACCTGAATTTCAAGTGTTATGATTTCATTGACTTACTTTTCAACATTATTAGTTTCATAGCCATTCTTACTCCACCTGAGAAACATTTTCAAAGCATGCAGATCCTACCTGAACTTATGGCCCCCATAACTTCACCTGTTTAATGTTTCTGGAGTAAAGGAAGTACAGAGAGGCACAGTCCCAGTAGCATCAGTCTCCCAGAATCCTTTGTATGGACAAGTCTGGCTACACAACAACTGCCTGTGCTGAGGCAGGAGAGGTGGGCACCACATGTGAACGAGAGCTGCAGCCTTTCCTACCAGCTCCTGACATCTGATCCTCCACTGCACTATGAGCTCCGACATTTCAGCATAGAAACCCTGCTTCTCTCCACCCTACTGATCCCACAAATGGCCCACATCACCCAGTCCACACCTCAGCAATCCAAGGGCACACCTCAATACACGATGGGCTCAAGAGGGTCTTCACTCCCAGCTCCCTGCTGACACAAGCATTAAATGATCTTATCAGGATCTCTATTTAGCATAATGCTTGGGCAGAGCAGAGCCAAAGGATGGCAATTAATGTTGACCTACGTGGCAAAGCACACAAGCTATTTTTACCTCATTTATTATGACCTATTTTCACGGTAGAGACAATAAGTTGGAGCTAAATACAGAATGTGACTCATATACCCCCTGTTCAAGATTTCAAGCATAATTCTGTAGAAAGTTGAGTTATTGGCTACTCCTCAGTCTTCTTCTACAGTAAATATTATTGGCAAAAATTGTGTTATTTTTTGGCCGAGCCATTTTTTTAACTACTTTTGTATTCTTGGTAAAAAAATCAAATTTCTTCTAACCACATTATGATGAGGATATTGTAACAGACATCATAACATATCTTCAAAGGCTGAAGACCAGTAAAGGGAGGTTTTAATGTTTCTCTTATTCACACAGTTTGGCTTATTTTACAATACATGAACATTAAAGTGCTTCCCCCCATTTTGGGGCTTTTTGGTCATTCACACCTCCTTGTGATTCATGGCTGTAGTTCAGCTTTTCCAATGAGTAAGTATTGTAGAGAACAAATGGCCCGCAGGAAACCCTTTAGCTTGTTCATGATAAAACAGAAACAAAATAGAAAAGCTGTAGCAGAGAAGTGATTTCTTTGCAAAACATACTTCCCCATTAAGACCACCATATAACCCTTTTTCTCAGCTACAGACCAAGGTATTTGAAGCAAAGTGATGACTAAACAAAAGGAGAGTATTCAGTAAGCATAAAACAAAAGCAAAGAGGAAATTTTAGAAGATCTTGTTACTTATACAGAAAGTCTTCAAGGTCATTTAACTCTGAAAAAGAGACATTTTAATTTCTTAATTCCCTAGCAAAATGACTGCATTGCTTTTTTCACTAACTGTACACACTGCCTTCCGTTTCATCCATATTTGGTTTTTAAAGTCTCAGTCATACAACTGTGCCTTCTTAGATACCACTGAACTTACTGAATCAATTTCTGTTCATTACTTTGATAAATCAAGAGGGGTTTCTTTAAAGCATCAGTCACTGCAAGACCTCCTTTGTGAAGTTACTTCATTACCCTCCTCATCTGTCCTAAGAGAGCACTCATACCACCACTCTCTATTTTGCAAAAGGCTACAACAGGCAGAGTCTCTCCCCTCACTAACGATGTCTCCAACTGCTCTGAAGAAATATCCATTCATTTTTCTTCCTTCCCCCTCCTCTGCAATAAAATAATTAACTGCCCTACAAATTCAGGGAGAGGGAAGAGATATATAGAACATCACTGGAATGGAAGCAGTTCATTCTGTGATGAAGGAGGATATCACTTACGTGAAAGGATATCAGATCCTTAAAACAAAAATATAGCAATCTATGCTCATAGCAGAACTTCTACAGATAGGAGACAACTGATGTTTCTAGGATGCAATGACTCTTTTAAGCTTGTTTCCCTTCAGATCAAATGACATAGGGCACTGCAGTAAGCCAATTTGCAAACAATAGCTGAAATGACAACTTCTACGGAATTGTTTGGCACAGACATCTACAATTAGATGCAGGATTTCCTTTTAAAGTCCAAAGGGACTTCCACACCTCTGTCTTTCTTTACTACAGTTGAACATGAGGAACAAACAAGGTGTTCAGTACTCCGGAAAGAGGAAGAGAAGAGGGGGGAAAAACCCCCCAAGCTGCCAGTAAAGACAGAAAGAAAACTTGATCATGCCCACGTGGACTGAAAATAACTTTCAAGGGTCAACTATTAAGCTAAAAAGAAGGCCCCTATTCCCACATAGGAAAGAAAGCATTGTTTATTCTCATGAAATAATTTAATCATAAAACTTCTAGAACACTCCTTCTGAAAAATGGAATGCTGTGCAAAGAAAGTCGTTGCTATTGTGTCTTATTTTGATAAAGACATATCAGACAAATAAAACAACAAAATCAGGAAGTGGGTGGCTTAAAAAACACAGAGTCGCTTCATTTCTAATATTATTTTTTATCCTTGTGCTATATAAAAAAGCAAAAAGAAGAATGGTAAATGTTGTTCCCAGTCTTTCTTCTCTTCCTCCACTAGGCGTCTTCTAATTCTTCCGTTTTTCAGGATAAATTCAGACTATGCACAGTAAGAAAGTCTTTGCTTATAACTCATTCACAGAACTGTATCTTAATGTACAAATAGAAATGCAAAGGGGAGACCTGTATGAAATGGAACTATCTGAGCAATAACAGAATTTGCAGTTCCACAACTACGGGAACAATCACAGCTTCCATGCCACGTGGCATGTCCCTTCTAGAGGAGGGAAAGTGGCTTTCACTCTTTATAATCAGTTTTCCCGAACAACTGGCTAAGGAGTGCAGGTATATAAAGGAATGAACCCATCATGCCTGTTTTCTGCTGTTCCAAAGATGTGTTGCTATGCTTGCTAAAGATCCACAGATGGCAGCATTGACGCAGTAATTAATCCTCACCACAGCAGAGGTCAAAACCATTTCACCAAACTGTTTCTTTTTGGAGGCTAAACCCCATTTTCCAGTGTCAGAGAGCTCAGCACCAGGCAGTACAAGCACTGGGCCAGGAACTGTCTGGCAGTAAAGAGACGCCAGATCCAGGATCACTTCTACAAGACACTGTGCCAATCACTCGCTCAACAGCTGTGACAGGTTAGGCCCCATCATCTTGGAAATAAACTCCATCATCTAGACAGTAATGAGCGTTGTGAGCCATGGGCCGCTGGTATAGCTCTTATGGTTACCTCCATATGCCATCAAATTTGATAGGAGAAGGAATACAGAGATGTCCAACATCCTGCCACCTTTACTGCCTTTTCTTCTCTCACTGCTTCTTGTTCAAAACAAGCTTTGCACTCCCTCTCATTTCTGCTGTTTGGGTAAGTGATATGAATTTGGTGGCCCCACTCATCACACAGCACAGGGCTCAGTTACAAGCAAATGAAGGCGACGTCCCAGATGTTCCAGGACAAAAATGAGAAAGCATTGACAGGCAGTATGATTTGTAGGCAAAGGATGAGAGTGGCAGAGAACACAGAATACACAAGTCCCCGTTCAGTTTCACTGGTCCATCCTATTTTAAAGCCACCTTTACCAACGCAATGTCTACATAAGGAAAACAGCTGCTTAAATTATTGAACTTCAAATTTATGCCCTGACTTACTCTCCTAGGCCTCTTGTCGTGCTAAAGCTCAGGATTTTCAGCTCCTTCCCTTTAAAGTGCACGTGTGTGTGTAGAATAGATACAATTTTTGTAGATGAACAGTTGGTTGAGTCCTCTGACTGTACCCGGCTCCATACCTGGAAAAGACAGGGACTCTGGAACCCCCTGCTTGCAGCCAGCTCTGCTGTCCACCTGAGCCAGCTCAGAGCACCAGCTGGCCTTGTGCTGGTGCTCCAGAGCACCGAGCATACTCACGCTCAGCTGCTCTTTCATTTCCCTCCAAGGACTGATGAGGGAAATGAAAGAGCTGAGCCTACACACCAAGCAAACCTGCCCAGCAGAGTTCCTAACCAACCGGATTCGCTGCTATGCAGCAGGAAACCAGGCTGCTTCGTCCCGGTCTGGATGATGCCAGCCCCTTTATCATCCTGACGCTCCCTCTCGTGTCACCTCAACTCCACCACAGCACACCGAGCTTCACAGCCCCAACGCATTGCTGCTTGTTCATCTGTGCCAGGGACAGGGGGCACAGGCAGAACAGCGTTAGAAGACTGTCACTTCAGCAAAGCAAGCTATCTGCCAGGGCTGAGCAACACACAGTAAGGCACCCTTGAATTTGAAGTGCTTATTCTAACTCACACAGCCCACTCTCACTTCGGGTACTTTTGATTAAACACTTCACCGGCCTGCTAAAGCCTATGTAGCAATTTTTAATTGTTTAATTTCTGATAACATATACTCGGGCTAGTAACTGAGAGAGCTTGTCCAAACTCCTGAACTCTGGAGAAGTCAAAACAACTCTCCCTACTTCTGCTCTTGACTTCATCGAGGGAATCTGAGTACATGCAGCTCCAAATAAAGACATTTCTTTTGAAACATTAACTCTATTCCTGGGAGGCCTATCAAGTTTCAGAACAATACTTCTATGCACCTGAGACCTTTAAGAGCAGTTTAATGGTAAGAACATCACATACCACATACTTAGTAAGGAAAGAGTATTGAAAAAGCTCTCCTAGACACTTCCAGAATAGAACAACTAACTCATTTCATAGTTCCTGGCAATGCAGATTTAAAAAAAGGAAGACAAAACCTGAGTATTCACGGAGGTTTTAAAAAACGATGAAATATCTGTCATGAGAAACGTGTACTTTTTGAATTAAAAAAGCTGCTTCCCAACGAAACAGAACAAAAAAAGGCAGAACAGACTCAACAATTTGAGAAATCTGCCAAAGGCAATGTGGGTTCATCAACAAGCATGGAGCTGTGTTGGTATTTGCCATGAGCTAATATTAGACTATGGACACGCTGAGATTGCTGGTGTGCAAAAGACCACTGTCTCTAGTCCACTATCCCACCGTCACAGACATCTCAGAGATGCAATTTTCAAGTTCAACTTTTCAAAGTTCAATACTTTGAAGTATTGTTTCTTTCAAAGGCTGACAGTGATAAACAGATGAACTACAGGCCAGATGCACTGTATATTTTTAGGCTGTTTAGTGACAAGGTGTGTCCTGCCTGTACAAGAGAAGGTGAAGGGGGGAAGGGGGAAGAGAGGAGGGGTGGGAAAAAACTCCAAATGAACCCCAGAGAAGCATGGAATGTTGAAATTTTTTTAAGGGAAAAAACAGGAGCTCCTTCCTCAAATCATACCACGTTCTAGCAAAACAGGGAAGAGAAAGCAAAATGTGACAGTAAATAAGACATGTCAGGTACAGCTAACTAGGCTGCATTTCTCTTAAGCTGCTCCCTTTCCCGTTCCTTCAGCTCTGCAGCACACTGCATTTATACCCACTCAGACAGAGGACTGGGAGAGGAGGGACAGCTATGCCATGATGCAGCCTCTGAGTAACACACATGGAAAACCTGCAAACAACCACAATAACTTCATGCATTCAGTACCACGACAACTTTTAACCAGTAGTTTATTCTTAAACATTCACTACGGTGAACACAAGATGGGAATAAAAAATGAAGCCAGTTTACATCAAGGTTGAGAACAGTAACCCAAAACTGCATGTGAACTCACCCACAACAGCAAGCCAGTAAGTTAACAAACTGACATGGGAGAGTTGCTTCCTGCACCACTGGTGCAGTGAACCATGCAAGAAGCTTCAGTGCTTTCTTTTCAAAAGATCCAAAAGGTGGAAAGTTTGAAAGGAGAAGCAGAACATGAGCTCAAGCCTGTTCCCTACCAAACTGAGACAGAGGGCAATCCTTCCGTCCCTCTGTGTGCAGAACTCCTCTGTATCAGCTGGACAAAGCTTACATTACACAGTAAGTGAACAGGTAAAACATACTTTTCTGTACCAAGACTAAACCACTGAAAGACCCAGCAGTACATTAATTCTGCAAAAGCAACAGCATGAAGGCAATCTCTTCAGTGCTGCACTTTGAGGTTGCTGCAAGTGATCAGACTCATTTCTTCTGAGGCTTACTGCCAGTTAGTGAAGGCACCATAGCAGACCACATGCACTCTGCCTCATCCTCAGACAGGAAACACATTGGCTTAGCTTTGAGCTACTTAAAACCAGCTTTAGCGCAACATAATGCAACTAAAATGACCTTGTCTACTGCTCGAACTTTAGAATAGCGAAAGAAGACCCCGGATGGAACCGGGCATTTAATTCAGTAAAAGACTGAGCAGAGGAAGTACTCACCCATCTGAGGGAAACCAATGCAAGGCACTCAGTTCTAGCTGATAAAACAGCAAAGGAAGCAAAAATATAGCCAGGTGCTTCCTACAGCAGAAACCAAAGCAACAGGGGAATGTGGCACAGCAGAGCAGCCCACTGCCTCTCACAAACCACAGGCAGTGCAACTTTTGACTTGGGTGTTCACCTCCAAATGCTTATCACCCTGCAGATGCAGCCAGCCTGAGCACCTAGACAAGGAGCATGCAATTGCTGGTACAGTAAACACCTCCTTTCAGCCTACTGCTGCCAGACAGAGCTATCCCTCCATGCCTGGGGGGAAGGCCTGCCAGCCTACAAGCAGCAGAGAGGTTTGGCTGCCTCTTCTCCACCAGGAAGGCTGTGAAAAGCCTGAGTGAAAGCAGAACACGGACCGACATGTCTATGCTGCAGCAAACCAGATGGGTGGCGAGCCTGCCAGCAAACTCAACTGGGCTGCTGTTATCCACCTGTGTAAACTGTGAGACTCGATTGCAGCTGCCCTCACAAGGTATGACCTCCCCTGCAAGGTCAGAACATCAGCCACCCTCCAGACAAAATGAGACACGGCTATAAAAGGTCACACTTCCCACCCTCCCCGAAGAACAGAACAAGCCAAGAGACAACTCACAGCATATGGCTTCTCTGATCCCAAACTCAACATCTGCCTGCTTTCCATTTAAACCCAGAATCACTTTTGTACTTCCTCTTTAGCTAAAGGAGGCACTGACTGTCTGCTTGCCTGTTTTGGTAGAGTCACAGTGCAGGTCAGCTTGGAAGGCGCCTCCACACTTCTGTATTTTTTCCCAAAATAAGTACTCTTGCCTAGGAGAGTTCAAAAGTCCAGTTCTTCTCTTCCAGAAGATACACACATGGCACTGAATTCCACTGAGCTTTCACTGAACAGTTGAAAACAGTGCTTTGTTCTGCTGTAGCATGCTCTGGAGTTGCTTTACTAATGCTAAAGCCACTGAAGAGTTTTCAACACTGGTTAGTCCTTTTAAGATACTCCTTAATCTTAAAATATTAAGCACTTTTAAATAGACTTATATTTCTATAGGGTGGTCTGGGTAGGATTTGCAGCTCATTGCATTTAAGAGGCCCTTGGAACGATCACAAAAAACCAAGTTTCATGTTAGTTCACCTAAACAGGAAAAAATCAAATATTTAAAGGTAATCTGCACACCAAAAATCATATCCAGGTCCCTCCCTGTGATTACTTTAACCATCACACTGACCTACGCAGACACCTACATGCTAACACAAACACATTTAGCTGAGATAAATTACATGACTCCAGTGGAGAGGGGCTTTTTTTCACAGAAGTTATCTTGAACACTACGTGAGGATCACCTACCTACATTAGTTTTACGGGTAGTGAAGAAAGATGCTCCTACAAACAAACCTCATTCTGGCTATTTCTGAACTGCAGGACTTTGTTGCTTCTGGCATCAAGTGCACATCCTGGCAAATTCTTGATGACATGTCAGGCAGAGACTGAAGTGTTACTGCTCCCCTGCTCAACACAAAGCTCTCTGCTCTCACATCCCAAAGACTGCCAGTCAGAGACCTGAAGCACCAAGCACTCTACAGAGAATATGGAATGAGCTGCTTCTCTGAATGGCTTTTCTAAAGGGTAGATCTTTTTTCAAGTTGACAAAGAGGATATGTAGGAAGTCAGTCTTCTTTACCTACAATCCTTTGTGAATACTCCCATCCCACCTAAGATGTCTGTTGCAGTGACACAGCTGAGAGATTTTACTCCATTTTTGTACAGGCTAAAGCCTCTCTTCATACAGCATTTTTCAGCAAAGCTCTTGAATAAGCAAGTTTTTTTTTAGACAGCAAATAACATATAGCGATATTGCTCCTGTGTTAATAAAACGTTGTAAGTACAGGCATAAACAAAGCTGTGTATTCAAGTGAATCAAACTTCTCATTTCAAATGCCATGAATTTCTGTCACTTTCAGACTGACTACTATCCAAGGCAATATAAATAAAATGGGGATTTCCACAAAAAGTCCACCAGACTATGCTCTACTGAAAATACATTTACATTGTGCTTATTAGAAACTTATGCATAACCAAGATGTGTATTCCTGCAGATACCTTTTTATGGAAACCTTAACCCAAAATATGCTTTCATCATACCGAAGCAAGTTAAAAGTGTGTTTTGAAAAGATACATAGTACAGCAGCCCAGCCTGACCACACTGGAAATATTATAAAAGTTTGACTGTTGAAAGGTGAGAGAAACACCAGTTCACAGATATTGCACCTACGTGAAATGGTAACTTTTAAGTATGACCAATAAAAGAGCTCAGAACTAGTGAGATTACGTCATTGTTTCCTGCCTGTGAAGTGGAGCTATTTTAGCTAAGTGAAGCTGAGTAAAGAAGAGGAAGTCTAAACCTTCTACAGATTTGGGGCCATGAAAGAAGCATCTCTGAAGAAGCTTCGTAGTGCACAAAAGGTGAGTAACAATCCCTTATGCTGTGCTAACAAAGTAACTTGGATGTTTATACATGTTGCTAAGAGACTTCTTTGTTCAGAAGCTGAACATGGGAACTAATTCTAGAGCCAATGAAGGTATTTAATTCTCTAATGCACTTTCAAAATAGCAGCAGCATTCTATACATAACATTTAAAGAAAAATGATTGCATTTGTAAAAGCATAGTACCATAAACACTGTTGTTTAGGATTTTAACAAAAATTTTTCAAATATGTAATACATGAAAACATTGGTAAGTACATTCAACGCTAAAAGAAAAATGCTTGTTTTCATGAAACTAAAACCAGGAGAAGATCGTGTTGCTTGGTCTCTCTCTGCTTCACTGAAAGTCATGTTCTCCTTGGGGAAATGCAAGCAAATATAAGGGACAGACAAAGTAAAAAGGGGGATTGGGAAGAGAGATACACGCATGGTCCTTTAAATGGAACCACTGTTCCCTAACTTGCAGTAAGAATCCGGAGGAAAAGATTTAATTGTGATTTTGCTGTGAAAGTCTTGTTCTCGCACACGGCACGTAGCTGGCCTTCCCAATTCCCATTAGACATTCAGAATGTCAGTTACCATTACAAAATTAAAAGACTGATAAAACATACAGACAAACAACAGAGGAATCACTCAGAATTAGCACAGACAAGCCTTCCAGAAACCAGTGACTCCAGGGGCTCTTCAGCAAGTGCTTTAATCAATACCAGTAAGTAAATGTTCTCATTATGAAAAATGGCAACTAGGGCAAAACCATCCACCCAGAGGCACCCAAAGATCTGCTTGGGCTGACCTGGGAGATTTCAGCCTGAACTCCATGCAGGCAAGTACTGATGAAAAAGCAAAATATCTCCAAATGTGTATAAATGCAGACAGGTAATTCATGCTTTTAAAAAATCTCAGTATTTCTGACCTACATAAATGTTACATTTTAGGTTCTTAAAAATTAACTGGCATGCATTTAAACTCACGAAGTTGGGAAACAACCCTCTGTTGTTCTGACACACACAAGTGTCTCCAACAACCAACCAGAAAAAAAAAAACCCCAACAAACCATTTTTGTTACAGCAGATCTATTCTTTGATATATCTCAAAACTGTCACAAACTTGAAATAACCAGCAAATAAGGCACGGAACCCCTGGTTTTCCTGAAAGGAGATCACACCAGATTCAGCTTCCTCTCTTGCCATCAACATCAGCCGACTGCTTATTTCAAAAACATGACCTCGCCAGAAACAATTACAGTCACTGCAAGTCCAAAGGAGAGAAGAGCAAAACCAAAACTAAAATCCATGATGTTTCTTAATATTCAAGTGAATTCTTCTACCCGTCTCATACATTACTACTCAATTCAGCTGCTAAATCACTCAGGATACTGAGCTTGGTAGTCCTGCACTATGTCATACACAATCACTAGCAAGAGAGAAAAAAAAACAGAACAAAAGAGAAAAAAAACCACTTACAATGTGCAAGGGCAGGGAGGAGGTGCGTATTAAGCAACATTTGGACAATTTTATGCAACAGCAGTGAAAGTGGAACAGCGTGCCAGATAATATTTTAACTATGCTGCTAGCATGTGTGCAAAATTTTTAAGTATATGCCATCTAACTTTCAATAAGGTTTGCTAGCATTCTTTAATTTTTTAGTTTTTCTTATTTTTAGAGTTCATCACGCAATGAGGAATTTTACAGGCATTCATACAGATGCCCTCCAAACCTCTTTTTGGCATTACATGCATCGCTTTTCCCCTAAAAAGCATACCTTCTATTGTATGTTCTAATGTCCTCATCTGAGCAGAAAACACACCTTTTTTTGTTTTGTACAGCTGAAAAAACGACCTTGAAGTTAAGGGTTAGATACTTCTACGCATAACTTTTTTATATATCTCTGTAATCTAGAGAATTTTAAGAAAATTAGAAGCCCAAATTTCATATCTCAAGGCAGAAACTAACCTATATAAAGATTTAACAGGTCATATTTAAGTTAGTTACTCTATGGGCACTCTTCTCAAAAGCAGCTGGTATTTGCCAGTGTCAAACCAGGATGCCAGATTAATAAACACTGGTTCATACTCCTGTGCATTCCTATAGCACTGAGAAAGTATTTGGTAACATTACAGAGAAAGCATTAACCAGATGGGCAGTAACAATAAACCTTTCTTTAATGCATTCTTCACTTCTAGAGATAAAACTCACAGGAACTATGCACCCTTCTGCTCTTGAGAACAGTTCTGGTGCCTAACCGATACTGCAGAAGTTCCTTGGCCGTTTGTCACGAGTGGGAAGATCAGACAAACAACTAACTTGTTCCTCCTCCTCCTCTTCACAAAGCTGCCACAGGTCTGGGTAAAAGGCCAGACACGAAGAACCCTCCCACATAAACTCATGAAACTGTGACCACAGCCAGAGCCAGGAAGGTCCTGGGGGCGAGGGTTAAACGAAGCACTCATGCAAACACCAGGTAAGGTCTGCCATCCTCACGGGCTCCAGAGATTCTCTCCTTCAGCTCTCATCACGCCAGCCTGCACAGTGATGTTTCAGATGTCCAACTTCTATGACCAAGAAGCTGGAAGAAGGAACACAACTGTGCTTTGGGGCAGCTGGCTACCAGCCAGGAACTTCTCCCCCAAACACTGTTCCCATATGGCCTGGTTGGAGACTGTGCTGCTTCCCATAGTTCTACTTTTTTAAACAGGAAGTCTATTAATCTATTCATCTCATTCCTATGTTGGGTGGCTGGTTCTGATGTCCTAGGATTAAAGACTGTATTAGAAGCTATGTAGCTAGTAAAACAGTTTTTTAGTGTCTTTCATGAGCAAGCACCTGTTCTTTTGGGAGTTAAGTAGTTCCTACACAGATAAAAGGCAAAGTCAATACTCTTTGCATATCCAAATGTCACTCCATGCCATGCTCACTTCTTTCTATTCTTAACTAGTTTTAGTCAAGAATTTTTTTAACAGGGACAACTTGAAGAAATATTTTCTTTAGAAAGTAGCTCTCGCAGCTCAAATAGAACCGTTTCAATCTAATATCAGCTACTGACGCACAACTGAAGCGTCAATCTTGACTTTTTGATTCCTTTTATAAAAAGGCCCCTTAAGTAATTAAAATATTTTATTAAAACATGCTTATAAATACTATTTTCACAAGTCTGACAATACATATATTTCCCTCAGAGGATGATAATGTATTTGCAGTCAGCAAAAGCAACAAAGCTAGCACATTTCACAGCTAAACAATACAGTCTCATCACTAAACACCATCATAAAACAATCTTCCTGTTTGTTTTTAAAGATAGATTTTATTTGACTGAGAATAACTTCTCATATTTTATCTAATTTTAGGGTATTTATGGAGTGCAACGACTATTCCTAAGTTCAGTTAAACTATGATGCCTGAAAATCCCCACCCAGAAGAATACAGGATTGCATCACTGGTCTTCTACAGTTTTGTGTTCACAGTGGGATTGCTGGTGAATGCCACTGCACTATGGGTGTTCAGCTGCACTACCAAGAAGAGAACAACTATAACTGTATATATGATGAATGTCGCATTACTTGACCTATTTTTTATCTTTTCCTTGCCTTTTCGGATCATCTACCACGGGACAGAAACGTGGTCTTTTGGAGATACGTTCTGTCGGATCCTCGGTGCTCTCACTGTGTTTTATCCAGCCATTGCTCTGTGGCTGCTCGCTTTTATCAGCGTAGACAGATTCATGGCTATTGTCCAGCCCAAACATGTCAAAGAACTAAAAAACACAAAAAAAGCTGTGCTGGCTTGCATTGGAATCTGGATAATGACCCTCTCGACAACGTCCCCATTGCTGTTTTTACGAACTGATCCAGACCAAGCCTCAAATTTTACCACCTGCATGAAAATGCTTGATATCATCCATTTAAAGGAAGTAAATACATTGAACTTCTGTCGCTTGATTTTTTTCTTTTTGATCCCCTTGTTTATCATGATGGGGTGTTACCTAGTCATTATTTACAATTTTATTCACGGCAAGACTTCCAAACTGAAACCTAAGGCCAAGGAGAGATCCATAAGAATTATAGTTACTCTGATTGCTCAGGTACTCATCTGCTTTGTACCCTTCCACACTTGCTTTGCCTTCCTGATGTTGCAACACGAAAATACAATTTACAATCCCTGGGCAGCCTTTACCACCTTTCTCATGAATCTCAGTACGTGCTTGGATGTGATACTGTACTACATCGTTTCCAAACAATTCCAGGCAAGAGTCATCAGCGTAATCCTTTATCGCAACTACCTTCGAAGCGTGCGCAGGAAAAGCGTTCGAACTGGAAGTGTAAGATCACTCAATAATATGAACAGTGAAATGATATAAAAAGAGAAAAAAAGTCAGGGGACTTTTACAACGTAAACAAGTGACTCCTTTTCCAAATTCTAGCACTTGGCTACACAGAAGAATGTTCTATAACCAAAAGTAACAGATGTATTTGTTGCACTGTAAATATGACAGAAGCAGAATAATAATTGCATCTCTTTTTATTTGCTTAACATCTTTTATTGTTTCACCTGAAATGAACTAAAACCTAGCATTAGTGTTCAACTTTCAAATGCTTTTATCACCTCAAAAGACTGTGAATATTGTCAGACGTGAAAGTGACTATTAATATAATAAAGTAGACAACACTGAAGAATTATGATCCAATGTATATATTAATTTTTTTTATTTGCATAATCAAATGCTCCTAAAACGACTCTACATCCCACACTTCTAAAATTAACTTCATTCTCTCAAGATCAATGTCATTGTGACTTAATGAGAAGGCATACATAGGTAAAATTTATACTGCACTTAATTAAAAACTCCTTTGATGCAGATTTCTTTGTAACTGACTACATTCTGCAGTCATAAAAATACCATCAAAGGGTACGATGGTCAAACTGCTCATTACCTACCTGTGGGTGTGATGTGCACATTTATTACACCTTACTTTTGCTCAAAGTATCTTTTTACACATATGAAAATATGAATTTCTCCAGACACACTCGCAGCCTATGTCCTAGCAACAAACTCTAGGTAATAAACAGATGAGTAACTGCATTAGCTACTCAAGCTTTCAACTCCTTTCGAATACTCACACACTACAAAAATTGTACCTTTATAGTATCAAACACATGCTTTTTGTCCTTTATAAATCAGTCATTAGATACTTTCAACAGATGCTCTGCAAAAGTAGAAATACGAAATGTCTAATATGGTGTTTAATATTAAAAATCTTACTCCAAGGGCTTTTATTATTATGTCAGAGTGTACAACATGTGGAAGCTCAAGTCTCTATGATCTCACCTGACAGAAGCTTAACCACAAAGGATTGCAAGCTCTATGGTTCTACTGTAGCATGCACACCTTTTATTAAGTGCAGAAATCTCAAACATAGGTTGTGCAAAACTGAACCACTGAACGCCTTTAAAGCTGTAAGAACTGCAGCTGCAAGCACAAAATGGAGTAACAAGCTCTAGCACTCAATTTTTGAAAAACATACAAAATACCAGTATGAAATGCATATGTATTTTAAAAGTGAACATAAAGCACGTGACTTACAGTTCTGTTGCCTTCTGATTTAGGACAGAAATCAGCACAACCTGATTCTAGTTTTTACAAATTGAATGGATCCAAACAAATTAGACTGAACAAATACAGCAATAATTTGTGCACTGCAGGGCATGTTGCAATCACGTTAACAGAGGAAATGGGACTAACAGTTTGGAAACTAATCATTCTATGGATAAATTCTAAATTAAACAAAAATTATAGCTAAAAAATATGTTTGAAATTATAATAGTTGTGCCAAGAGCCTTTACACTTCAGTTCAAAAGAGGCTTAAATTTAATTTGAAGTGCTACATGAAGAAAGGTTTTTTAAAACAAAACTTTCAGAAAACAATCCCTTGAAACTGTATCTAAAATAACCAATTCATTAGAAGCTACTTACAAACCAGAAGGCAAGCTGTTGATGGTGATGCCAAATATATACTGAGTGACTTCTACAAGGAGAAGATCAAACAAAGCTGAGAGCATCCAAGCGCCCAGTAAAAAAGACTGGAAAGAAAAAGGTTAATTTGAATCAATTCAACAGTTTAAAAATAAGGTTCTAATATACCTCTAAATATAAGAAAAAATAAGAAAACCTCTGTACTAGTTCCATTAAGACTAACTGAATCTTTAACACAATGTAATTCCGGGTCTACTTGTCTAGATACTGAAGAATGAAGTGTAAGATTGTGTCCAAAATTAAATTCTATGGGTCTGATATCTTAAAACTGATATAGCTGCAAAAAGTAATTAGAATAATCCACTAACTGCAAGATATTATCAATATAAATTTAAATTTATGAAAATCAAGCTGTCTTTAAAACCCTTTAACATATATATCTATACAACATGCTAGAAATAAAACTGCAGTATTCATCTAACAGTACAAGACTAAACTGTATAAAAAAGTTTCTATAAAAAAAACCCTCCAAATTGGAACTTACTGAAAATTTTCTGCTGCCATATCTTCTTTCAAATATTCTAAAGTTGTAAATGAGCAGACTGCTGCAGAATGTGTCTTTCAAATCAAGACATATTGTTCTTCCACATACAAGTCTCCAAATCTGGAAGGTTAATGATCATCATGTTAAGCCTCTCTTCCTACAAGGAAATGCTTTACAGAATTTGTGCTCAGAGAGAATGCAATACTGGAGTCAGATAACAGAAATGCAGCACAGTTAAAGACGGAAATACAGAGAGTAGAATGTTATGGACAGTTCAAGAAGTCTCTTTAAAACTAAAATATTTTCAAGGCAGATGTCTAACTTAAAATAAATAAACAATTGAAATTAACTCAGATACACTTTCATGTTCCTTTACATTTACAAATAAAAATGTAAATCACAACCCTAGTGAATTTAGAATTATAAAAAAGTATTTTTGAAGCAACCTCTAGATACAAACTAGTACAGTGTAACTGTTCTAAGAAGGTCTAATCGGATCAGCTTGCTCAGGGCCATGTCAAGTTGAGTCCTGAACACCTCTAAGGATGGAAACTGTTCCTCTGTTCCATCAGTCTTACAGTAAAAACCTTTTTCTTCAAATGGAATTTCTAGTATTTCAATTCGTGCCCATTGCCTCTTATCCTTCCACTGGGCCCAGCTCTGTCTTTTTTGTTCCCTCACATTAGGTACTTACACACACTGGTAAGATCTACCCTAAATCTTCTCTTCTCCAGGCTAAACAAGCCCAGCTCTCTCAGCCTCTCCTCACACACCAAATGCTCCAGCCCCTGACCAGCCTGGTGGCCCTCCTCTGACTCTCTGCAACACGTCAAGGTCAATTTTGTACTCAGGAGCCCAGCACAAGGGACAGATGTGGTCTCACTGAGACTGACTAGAGGTGACCACCATCTAGGCCTCCTTGTGAGGCTCTTCCTAATGCAGCCCATGATGCTGTCGGGCATCTTAATCACAATGCTGCATTGCTGGTTCATGTTCAACTTAAGCCTCCACCAGGAGACCCTCAGGGCCTTTTCTGTAAAGTGATTTCCAGCTGCTCAGCCCACAGCTTGTACTGGTGCATGGTGTTACTCCTCTCTGATGCAAGAGTTTGCATTTGCCTTTGCTGAACTAAGGTTCCTATTGACCCTTTTCTCCCCCTCTAAATGGCTGCAGAACCAACAGCTGTAACAACTACAAATCCAAGTTTTACATCACCTACAGGCTTGCTGAGAGAATGCTATGTCCTGCTGTCCAAGTTATAAACAAAGACACTAAACAGTATTGGCCCCAATCCACTTCACTCACCATTCTCACTACCCCATGTCAACATGCCCAATTTTAAATCCTAGCCTGAGTACCACCCCTCCTGAAGTGGAGACTGACAGGGCTACGACCTTGCAGCTGAATATTTCCTGACATGCAGTAACTGACTATGAAAGGCTTCTAGCCTTACTGCTCTTTGCTTTAGCCGGCTTAAAAAATACATAGATATGATATAATGAAGATCTTCCACACACAGCATCTTCACTGCTCTTGAGGGTCCTCTGTATGGAGACAAAGACCTTTTAGTTTTGGACAGCACATATTTTGCCTTCCAAACCAAATGTACTCTTCTTCAACTGTTCGCTTCAATTCCTGTGCTCTCTGCCAGATTTAAGAAGTGTTAAAATCCAACATCCAAAATGTTTGTTCAGCCCCTGAAAAAGCTCTTTTCAATTAAACACATCCTTGCAGGTAAATTTATTCTAAACAAATTTTCTTTTAAGAGTTCTCATTTGAATATTAGCACCAGACAGGAGTTAAACAATCTGCTCTCCCTGATCTCAGAGGTACTCAGTGATACAGTATATAGCTCACTCCAAAGGCTATGGCAATAAGTGAAACAATCTCATGAAATAAAAAATCCAAACTCACAAATTCCCCAAAGCACCACAAAAAAAGTGTCATAGCTTTTACAGAGACTTGCTTACTTTAAGTGGTTATGGTTAAGATACAGTAGAGATGGTTTCATTGAATAAAACACAGCTAATGTTTTTCAGCACATCAAACATATGGAAAGAGAGGGTTTTTCTAAAGACAAATTGCAGAACAAACAAACAAATCTCAAACTCATACAATTTCCATTTAAAACTTGAATAATTTCTCTGACTTTTTCATCCCCCTCCCCAAACACTTGGCTGTAACATTTTTAAAATGCAGACATCATTCATGTATTTTCACTGCACAGCATCAGCAAGACACTTGGAAAATATGAGTAGTGCTCTTGCAGAGTTGTAATTTATTATTGCAATAAAGCTCTTGTTCTTGACAAGAAAGATTACAGAGCGTGCAATAGCACAGAGTATCACTAGCTAGGTCTAATAATCTTTTAAAGCTTTGAGGATGTCGGTTGTAGCATCTAAGACATTAATTTGACTACGTACCTTTTGTTTGATGCAATTGTAAAATCTGTGGCATGTGATAAACACAGAGGCATTTGCTGACTCTTCTCTACTGAGCAGTAGTTTGCCACTTCCAAAAATTAAAAACATCCCAAAAGAAATGCCCACAGAACTTATCTAATCACTTTTAAGTGCATTATTTCAACATTTAGAGCTGATACTACAGGATCCTTAATTAAGCTTAAAATAAAACCTTACAAGATACAATACCTAAAAGACAAGAGTATCTTAGTTTGAAACAGGAATGAATAAGAAATTAACCAATTCAAGAAGAATTGAAGAGCATGACAAACTCCCCCATCACCTGAAATTTTCAAATTAGAAGCAGCAGTTCTATTCAACAGGCAAAGTTTCGTTTTCCACAACTGACAACAACAGAAGTTACAGAATGAAAGTTACGGCCTCCATTGTTAAAATAAATCATTTATAATCAGCGTGCCTAATCAAAATAGCCCTCTTCAGCCTCAAAAATTAAGCACAATAAAATACATTCATATCAAAATACTTGTATTATTAAATGGGTTAAATCACACTTCATTCACAGCAAGTTTCCAAATGCCAGTGCCTGAAAGAAAAAATTACAAAAACCGAATAATTTCCCAGACAAGACAAAGAAGTGAAAAGCTATGTTGACTGTTTCAGATCAGTTTTTCTCATGTTTTTCAAAAAGTAGCATACTGGGGTGACATAAAAAAAGGTAAGAACAAGCTGGTCTACAGCAGTTCTTTACCTGTTCTTACAGAGCAAAGGGAAAGAACCAGAGGAGGATAAACAGACTGTGGGGCAAAATTGCACAGAAGATCACAGTTTGCAGCCTCTTGTCACACGAAGTGAACAGACTCTTACCTGAAAATCCTCTTTTACAGCTTGCAGGTTATACGCAAAGAACTTCTGGTAATGCTGGAAGAGCAGAGTCAATAGAATCGAGATGGCACTTGGGACTAGTAACAAACTCTTTGACAAAGGCGCTTTATCTTAAAGACAAAACAAACAAACAAACAAACCATTTTAGAGAAAAATCTTTCACATTCAAACAGTGACATATTTAAACAGGTGACCGGAAGACATAATAGCAGTGACACCATCTTGACTTTTTTAGCTCAACAACTTCCCAAGTTTTCAAAAACTTGCATACAGATAGGAAGAACACACTAACCAAAGGAAATGTTTAGAGATATTAATGACAGTTACCATGATTAACCAGACATTTTGTTTCCAACATTGTTTCATGAAATTGTTTGGCTACCATTAAACCTAAGTTCTCTGCACCTATAGAGGTCATGTCCTCCTAGGCTGCCCTCCTAAGGCTCAATCACATTTCAGGAAACAGAATAATCACTCTCTTTTCTAGCAAAATATACATGCACATCTAGTTAAAACAAATACTTCTGTTTCTTTTGCATTAGGGATTAAGATCAGCTTTTTCTTAGAGGCTGTGAAGCGGGAACCACCCAAATAAATGTCCTGAATAAATTGACTTCCCCTCCACTGCACTTAGATCCACCATTCAAGGAAACATCTAAGTCAATTTACATGATATTCATCTTCCCTCCATTCAATCATTACAATTATTCATAAAGAAATTAATCAGGATGTTTGTGAAATCAGAACTTCTTTCCCTCCAGGGGCATGACTTTCAGAAAGGACACTTGGAAGAAAGCAAGCAAAGAACAGAGAAATCTGCAATACACATCTCACATTTACTAAAAACTGCCAAGTAGAATATCCAGCAGGAGTACACCTAGCAATTCACCCTAACCTGCTGGTGCAGTTGAGGCAATAAAACACAAACTCTTGCCCAACAATTCAAGCCAATACAGAGACTCTGAAATATTATTTATTCTACAACTTTTCTCCTTTTCACACATGCAACCTGAATCACATTTACTTCCTTTCCAAACACCTCAGCTATGGCACGGAATCCACTCATTTTCAGACAACTGTTTTTGCAGGGTATTACAAAATCTGCAGCTCTGTTGTCATTCTTAATATAATAAAAGGAGCAATGAGATTACTTTAAAAGTACTAATGGGAGTAAAGAGGAGGAGCACAGGAGGAAGAAAATTGCATGAAACAGCGTAATACAATAAACATTTACTACCTGTCCAGATTAAAGTGACTACCATGAATGATTTTTTCAACATCTGCTGCACACTAGAACAGTGAACTACTAGAAAAAGCAGATGGTAATGGCACCAAAGACAAGATTTTAATTATAGCACAATCCCACTGCCATCGAAAATATGGTTCTTGCTACAGTTTAGGCACGATCCTCATCCAAGTATTAACTGGTGACATCAAGACAGACTTTGATGGGCACTGTTAGCTGCTCACCACGTTGAAGTCTGTGGTCTTCTGATGTTCACGATGTGAAGAAAACATCTCTTTGTGGATTATAATGAAAACTTGCACTTAAAACTCTTAATTCAGTCCACACCCATACCTTTTGAGTTCATCATTTAAACACGCAGTTTCCATTTAAGCGAGTATGGCCTTAAAGAACTACCCTTTTAGAGAAATTAGGCAGTGACTTGGATTGACACAGGTTGATGTTACTCTGTTGAATATAAGCTCTACTTTAATGATTGTATGAGAAACCCGGGCAGAAAGTCTGGCTGATTCTTTTTTTTAATGCAAGAAAACTGTCCACCTTTCGATCTAATATCTTTCTTTGGGGTTTTTTTTTGCTCTCCAAAAATAAAGCCTATATTCTTTAGATATCCATTTTTTAAATTATTCATTCTTCTGATTCAGTTGGGCTTTTCAAAACCATCTGAGGCCATCAGAGTACTGCAGAACACTGGGGGGAAAAAAGAAGCTGGAGCTTCCTGAAAGCTACTGTGCAAACAATGCACACACATGTTCATTTGAAACCTCAAGCAATACTCTCTCAGTTAAATTAGTTAAATTAACATTTCTTAATGTGAAAAGGTCAATTTTATAATCAGGATACAGATTTTTGATACTTGAAAGCACAGCCTAATTCAGCAGAATTGTAATAGTCACAACAGTAAATATTTCTGAAACAAAGTTTGATAAAATTGTTATTTTACTATCAAATGTATTTACTTTATTTCATGAATTTTATGAAATGTTCACAAGAACTCATTAATCCTATAATACCTTTTACACAAGGATCACATTACCACTAAAAAACATGACAACCAAGTCTCTAGATATCCCACTGTGACTACGTTTTTCTACACAGGTTTAATATGTAGATGTTACTGCATTTTTTATCATTAGATCATTTTTACATTACAGGTAAGATACACTTTAAAAACTTTATCCTATCAAGTTAATTCCTAATCCGAATGCATTCAAAAATAACCAACCAACAGAACCTTATCTGTTTTCTCCAAAAGTGTGAACACACATTTTTATTAAGAGCCTGCTTTCAGCTTAGATACTTTAAACCTTGATATAGAGGAAAAGTACTTATTATTAGACATGTCATCAAGTGAAAAACCACAGAAGCAACTAACCCATGAATCTGACAGTCACCCACAGGGAACATCACGTGAGTAACAGAAACTTCTGCTCTCCAGCTTCTCATAATGTCATCATGGTTGAGAAGTTTATTCTTGTCTGCTGAACTTGAAAAATATAATAATGCATCCTCTGAAAATCTTTTTCCGAGCGTTTCACTGCACAGTGTAGCAGTTTGCTTTATCCCTCAGCAGCATACAGATCCTTCTCAAGGACTGCTGTGAGGTCCCAGGGAAGGAACAACCTTCCCACTGTTGTGGAATGTCTCAACCATGTCAGACCAAAAATGACTAACAATCCCAGATTTTGCACAATCGGGCATTCTGACATCCAAGTCAAATTCCTTCCTTACAATGCAAAAGTAAAATTTAGAAAGCAAAATTCTAATCCAAATGAATGCACAACCACGTGTGAGATGGAAACACGTACCACCAACCTACCAGGGCGCCAGTCTGCTGGCAGCACCAAGGCATGTGCACAAGGAGAAAACACAGCGACTTCACACCACATACAGAAAGAAGAATGAAAGGATAAATGTCCATTTTGACCCAGAAAGTTAAAATAAATCAAACACTGTCTTCAAAGGTCTTACAATAAATTTGCAATCTCAAAGTACTCCTTAAGTGGCATTTCCTTCAAACAAGAGGCAGTAATAGTACTGCTGCTGCAATGCATCTACTGAGAGTCCACCTAAGTACACAGAGAAATTTCATTAATAACCAGTAGAATATGCCCACACTATGATGAAGAGCAAGGAATTAGCTTCCACTACAGATCTTTGCTTCTTTCTGGTGCAATGGAGAAGTTTCCCCCCAAAACTGCCCTCATAATCTCATGGGCAAGTGTTCCAACCTTCATGCTACCAACTGTGCAATGTGAAGCTGATCCTAAAATGTGACATAAATGGGAAAAACACTTCTAAGTCTCAACATTCCACCCCTGCACTTATTACAAAGCCCACAAATCCTCTTCTTCCACAACGTACTATTCTTCTGGCTACCAGTACCACTTGGAAAGTACAGAGAGTGAAGGATACAGGTGTCCATCTGTCACAAACAGAGGGAGATGTTTATGGCACAACTGCTTGAATTGCAGCTTCAGAAGCCACCGCTGCACTAATGACAGGAATGAGAAAGCTACAGCAACAGCTACAGTTTTTGAAATTATTTCCTGTCTCTGCCTGGTCACTACTCACAGGTGAAGAGACAGGTGAAGAGATGGGCACACTAAAACAGCCAGCCAGACCAAGCTACTGTTGCAGAAGAGCTTCTGCGGGAACAACTTCACCCCCTAGACTGCTATTCCAGGCTGGAGACTCGAGTGTTGACTTGGGAGAGCAAATCATTGCCAGCTGATGTGAAGTGATGAGCCAGCTGATAAGCAGTGGCTGCAAAAGCTCAAATTAGCTCAGGGCAATTTCTGTGGGGATCCCTACTGAGCTTACACCACAGCTGCAGACAAAATATGCTGTGTAACAGCTCTTTTTTTTCCACTATCATCTGCAACTTTCCCAAACCCAGCTGCCATAAGGCAGGCACGTCACTTTCAAACAGACAATTAACTGCTGGCGGCTACTGTAATGGCACGAAATACCCACAAACCATTTTTTAAATGCTGATACACGAGATCTGTGACTTTTAGATCACAACTGATACACATCTGAATGCACGGTACTTCCCAAATGCACTTATGGAATCTGCATTTTGGGTGGTTGTTTTTCCTGCATTAAACCATCATGCAGAAATTAATCTATTGTATTCCAAGACCTATCCAAGATGCTGCAGCAGGCTCACCAACCAGCAGTGATGTTTGATTGCAAGTGAAAACAGTAAGAGTATCACTGCAGTTTTTCACCAAATGCTTCTAAACTTAGTATTAAGTAAGTCAATAAAGAAACCTGTGATCATGCTTTAAATCTAATTTTAAAGGCACAGGTAAGACTGTAATCAAACCACTTACCTATACATTTACTGTTTAGAAAACTGCTAGGTATAGCCTAGGTCACAAACTATTAAAAAAAAAAGGAGATACAAAAAGAAAAAGAAAAAAAGAAAGAAAACCTTTGTTTCTAAAAGCAACACTTGAAATAGAAACTGAATCAGGTTGAAAGTAACAGAAATATTCACCCAACCGAGCAGACTTTTCTTCCTTCCAACCAGAGAGCCATGTTACTACACTACTTTTAGTATACACTGTCAGAAATATCAGGTATGGCTACACCACAAGACCATGTGGAGACCCCCACACAAGCTTGAAATGAAATGAGCTAGCTCTGCAGAAGCAGAATAGCCACAGGTTTGTGGCCTTCAATGCTATGCTGCTCCCAGGACTCAAGCTAACCAGGCTGCACTGTGGCATGCTGATGTACAAGCTAATTTGCTTTCCCATACAGTACTGCACTGCATAATATTGTTATGCACAAAAGTCTTATGTATTCAATACATGCCTCATTTTTCCTTCAGCCATACCACAAAGCATCAATTTACATAGCTTTATTACTTTCCTGACGCCTCTGCACAACAGAGTTCGGTCCTGCCAGTTATGCAAGCAGAGGAGCACAGAGATCCCTTCTTGCCTTGGGGATTTTTAACAAATTGCTAGCACTGCACTACAAGGTTCACAGAGAGGTAAAAGCCTAAGCTGCACCAGCGAGTTCAAAGGATTCTACTCCCTACTACTACAAGAAGTAGCTTGTGTGCAGTAGTCAAAGTAGTCAAATATTCTCCAGATGTAACAAGTGTATATGCTTTAAAATGTGGACTCAAATTTTACCTTAATAAAGACTAACTCTTAACAGGCTTTCCTACTTCGCTCCTATGCAGTGCATAAACAGCATGAAGAACAATGGGAGGGGATATTACAATGTCTGCAGAAAGGTTTGGTGTTGGTCTAACTGGTTTAAACTGTTGGTAAGGCCTTTGTGTCTTATTAATGGAAAGCCTTCCTGCGTATCATACTTTGCTCCTGGGACGCAGCCTCTTGGCAAACTAAGTAGCACTACAGTAAAGCAAACAGCCAGGCCTTTCACACACTCGTGCCTTTCACACACTCATGCGAGCCTTTGCAGAACTGCTGAAGTGTTTCAGCAGCATTGCTCATGGGACCGAAGCCACCAGAAGACTGCAACACAAGTAACCAGCCTGGGTCTGGCACCACAGCCCACCTCTCAAGCAGCCCTAAAGCCAGGTGCTGGCAGGGTGCCCCCTGAACACACTGCAACGCTCTCTGACAGGTCAGCTCAACTGGGTCAGTGCTCCGACAAAGCCACTGCGTGCGTCTGTGCTGTGTCTCCTACTAGGACCCAGAGTCACCGGCTCTTTTTTCCAGAGCATACCAGCTCCTCCAATATTCCAGACAGCAGAAACAGTTTCCACAGCAAGGGCAAACTGTCTTTGTCCTTTTAAAAGGCGGTGTTCTTTGTTTCCTGGCTTCCCTATCTCATAGCTGTACCATGTACCAGGTATGGTACATGGTTTATTTTTATTTACATCTCCTTGTCCAAGCATTTTAGATGTTAATCAGTCTGTCAGAGATGGTACAGAAGGCTGCAGGAGCCTTCAGTGTGACCTGGCACGACCATTCTTATTGCTACTGAACCAAGTGTTCACTGATTTTATCCAGGGTCACTGATACAGGTCCCATTATCCACCGACACTGCCTTCTGCCAGAGGTTACTGCTCTCAAGCCCCAGGGGCAGAACACACATGTACAGATCCCTGGTGCCACATCAGGCACTCATTCATTAACTACCTGAACCATCAGACTCTGTGCATCGGTGATGGAATCCCACACACCTGCTGCTACTGCAGCAACTTGTGCTACACAGACAGAAACAAAAGTCTTAGGGCACAGGGACACCTTAAACTGCTACGGTTGTGCCCTGGGTGAGCATATGTCACTGCCACCTAAATCTATGCCTCTGCTGGAGTTTGTCAGTGCACCTGTACCAGCCAAGTCTTATGGTAAAAACCCACTTTAGGTCAGCTGGTGAGTTCAGTAAGAACGTATGCTGTATCCATTTTTGAGAAGGAAAACAAAAGTACAACATTTGGTATGAAGCTGTGTCAGGGAAGGTTTAGGTTAGAAAGGTTCTTCACCCAGAGAGTGATCAGGCACTGGAACGGGCTCCCCAGGGAAGAGGTCACAGTGTCAGCCTGCCAGACTTGAAGAAGTATTTGGACAATGTTCTCAGGCACATGGTGTGATTCTTGGACTGTCCTGTGCAGGGCCAGAAGTTGGACTTGATAATCCTTGTGGGTCTTTTCCAGATCAGGATATTCTATGATTCCATGATTTTCTTTTTTGCAGAATGACATACTGTCTTGGTTTTTTCCCTACCACAAATGTATTTCTTATGACAACCATTTCCCACTGATCCTTCTGAGAGACCTATCCTGGAAAAACTTGTAAATACTGACTGTCACTTTCCACCCATTCAGTCAAACAAGGATACTTTTCCCCCTACATTCTTTCTCATAGAATTATACACAGATATGTGCCATTGAAAAGTCCCTCCACAATACCCATTGGGGCGGGCACGGGGAGGGATAAAAAACCAGGAGCTGTGAATCAAGGTACAGTATTATCAGATCCATTTGAAGAAACACTCTTCCCTTCTTTGGATTCCTCATACAAAATACAGCTACAACTAACACCCCTTCTTAAATGCCAGAATTATTCCCCCCTAGTCAGAGAGTGCTTCCACACTCAAACTTGGATTTCACAAAATCAATTAAGTTGGAAAAGACCTCTGAGATCATCAAGTCCAACCTGTGGCCAAACACCATCTTGTCAACTAGACCATGGCTCTGAGTGCCACATCTAGTCTTTTCTCAAACACCTCCAGGGATGTTGATTCCATCACCTCTCTGGGCAGCTCATCTAATCACCCTTCCTGTGACAAAATTCCTCCCAATGTCCAACCTGAACCTCCCCTGGTGCAGCTTGAGGCTAACTCCTCTCGTCTTGTCCTGTCGCTGGTTACCTGGGAGAAGAGGCCAACCCCCACTTTGCTTCCTTTCAGGTACTTGTAAGGAGTGATCAGATCACCCCTCAACCTCCTTTTCTCTGGGCTAAACGAGCCCAGCTCCCTCAGCTGCTCCTCATAGGACACGCATTCCAGATGTTTCACCAGCTCCACTGCCCTTCTCTGGACATGCTATAGCACCCCAATGTCCTCCCTAAATTGAGGGTCACAGAACCGGACACAGTACCTGAGGTGTGGCCTCACCAGTGCCAAGTACAGGGGGACAGCCACTGTCCCGGTCCTGCTGGCCACACTATTTCTGATACAGGCCCGGATGCCATTGGCCTTCTTGGCCACCTGGGCTCACTGTCGACTCACGTTCAGCTGGCTGTCAACCAGCACGAGGTCGTTTTCCTCTGGGCAGTTTTCCAGCCACTCTTCTCCAGATCTCTAGTGCTGCCTGGGGCGGTTGCCACCCAAGTGCAGGACCCAGCACTTGACCTTTTTGAATCTCATGCTGTTGGGTCTCGGACCATTGATCCAACCCGTTCAGATACCTCTGCAGAGCCTTCCTGCCGTCCAGCAGACGGACATTCCCACCCATTTTGTATGGAGCACGCAGTTAGTCAGCAAAGCTTTAACTTATCACTTGTCCTCGCCTGCTCTTACGACTGTAGTGCCCAAGTCCACACCGCAGCCAGGTCAGCTCCTCACTGCTGCTTCCAGACGCTGCAGATTCTGTGCCCTGTAAACAAGCTCAGAGCCAACCTCCGATACCTGTGAAGTCAGTTCAGGAAGCACCGGGACATGAAATTATTTACATGTGCTGCATGCGAAAAAATAAAGCTAAACAGAGCTGGAGGCACGTTAGTCCTTATGTCTGCCTTATCAATAAACCGGTTTTAAAAAATAAGTTTGATTTCACATTAAGAAAAGAGGGTTTTTTGCTTTTTCTGATACGTATCTTGGCATGGAAGTCCGTATCGATGTATGCAGACACATACGTACACACAGAGACACACACGGACACACAGACACATACGCACATGCAGACACATACACACAGACACATACACAGACACACCCACGGCTCCTCCCGCCGTCACGTAGTTTAAAAGTCCAGCCAAGAGGGGACCGAAGCCA
>VZTA01023754.1:0-31179 GCA_013398855.1 Mohoua ochrocephala | reverse complement strand
CGGGCGGACGGCGGGGCGCGGGCGGCGCTTCAGCCTGCGTGTGTTATCTGTAATTACTCGTATCCTTATGAATGGGAAGAACTTCTTTCCCCCGAGGGTGGCAGAGCGCTGGAACAGGCTGCCCAGGGAGGGCGTGGGGTCTCCCTCGCTGGACACATTCAAAACCCACCTGGACACACTCCTGTGTCACCTGCTCCGGGTGACCCTGCCTTGGCAGGGGGGTTGGACCAAATGATCTCCAGAAGCCTCTTCCAGCCGTAACTATTCTGTGATTTCGTGGTTAAACGCGATTTAAATTTTAAATTTGTAGGTGCCTCGAGGAAGCCTTGACTCCTCACGCTTCGGAAAGCTCTGGCCCTCGAGGCTCACCCTAATGTGGGAGCCCAGCAGGTAAATGCCTCATTAGGAGCCGTGGGTAGGCTGCCATTCCAGCTAACGGAGGCAGAGTCAACACAGACAGCGGAGTCCGGAGAGCTTTTCAGGTGCTCAAATGAAGGTGCTTGCTTTAGGATCGAATTAATTGCTCCCTAGGCTCCACCTAGGGACCGCACTGAACAGATCACCACCAGCTCTAATGGCACATCAGACACCAGCTCTCTACCAGCGTGGTAGGCACCCAGTATGAGGGGAGCCAAATTTACGATTTCATAAGAGATATGGTATGATAAGGCTGAAATTATTAGGGCACCAAATTTCACTGAGCTTTGCAAGTCCTTGCAGAAATCAGACTTTATTGAAATAAGTCGTGCTGGGCATTTAAAAAGGTGACCGTGCTCTGCAGCACGAGGTGTGTGCGCTTTGTGTTTGTGGGGTGATGGAACTGAGGGCCTCAAAGTCACACTTAGCTTACTGCAGCACAAGACTGAAAACAAATGCCACTCTGGAACTGGAAAATGTGACTTGTCGTCTAGGTAACAATTTTTAAGTAGGCAACTAATAGTAAAAACTTTTTAGATAAGTCATATATTTCTTATATTCCATCATTTTTAATACGCCATAAAAATGCATTTTAATATTTGCATTCAAATGCAGCTTTTAACTAGCACTCAGAAATGCTGAGTTCCTGAATCTCTGTAAACATAATCTCTTAAACACTGCCAAGGGGACATAAAAAGACCTTATGCTTTGGTCCACAAAGACTTTAGCTAAGTTCAGCATATCAGCATGTATTTTTAAATGGCCAATTTCCAGCACTAACTTCAGAATTCTGTTGTTCGCTTGTCCTCTCTGTACAAGGCCTGCATCAGGCAGGTAGGATTGGGATTCACAATCCGCTCACGGAGCAGGAGGTACGTCTAAACCAGCCAGGAGGGAGAGACAAAGGGATAGCACATTGGAAATCCTGACTTATCCCAAGCTGAGGTTCTTTCCTCCGAAAAGAATCTAAATTGGATTCACAGCGTGAAACCCGTCGTGTACTTTGTGTCTTTGGCTACAGACAACCAGCTTACTCTCTGCTGTTAAAGCACAGCTGGAAGAAATGATTTGCTACAGAAATTTTCCTTCTTTCTTTCAAATGCAAATGGCTCTGGCTGCTGTATGTTACATATGCAAACTCTGTCTTGCCAGTGCACCGCTGAATGCCTGTAACCACAGAAGTGACAGGCAACCCTCATTTCTAAGGAAAGCGATGGTAAATAAGGAGGTGCAAAGCTTGCAAATCTTGTAATAGTTCCAGCGTGAAACCTCTTTGGGAAAAGCTTGGGTGCCTCCTGAAGCTTTGGGGATATAATGAGGTACTCATGGTTTAATTAATTACCATTTTGAACTTTTTTGACTAACCTCCACTTAAAGTAATTAAGCCTTTTTGTGGATCTGCTTTACTACAGGTAAGGATAAAACCTGAAAACTTTTCCAGTATTGCCTGTGTAATAGGCTTAGGGTGTTGTTTTACTGCTGAAGACAGAGCTTGCTTTTATTTCTTTTCCCAGTCTCACAGAATTGAGTGACAGAACAATCATTAATTTAGAAGTTTACAGTCCTAGGAGCCGAGACCTAGAGTTTTTCTGTTTTATAGGCTCTGTTTTCAAGATTTCCCTAGATTGATGTCCTGCAAGGTAATCATATTAGAGGGATTCTCCTCTGCAACGTCAGGCGCTGGAATTGGATTCCAGTCATAATCACTGAACATACTAGAGACTTAGGCATGTATTCCACTGAATGAGGCTCATTTGGGCAAATATTTAAGGGCCATTTTGAAGGCAGCTCTGTGGACTTGTTATCATTCTTGACAGATACAGCAAAGCTGAATGAGTAGCAATAGCTGGCAAGCTTTTCCCAATAGCAAACCAAAACACTTGCAGATTTGTCAATACTGCTGGAATGCCGGGAGCTGGCTCTCAATCTGTTTGCCACAATCTTATTAATGTCTACAAATACATTATGGAGTCTGTGAAACACCTGATGATATCCCTTCTTTAAAAAAAAAAAAAATTAAGTCAGTATTTCTGGGATTAGATGAGATGAGATTCACGATGTGTTTTTGAGAGAACTGCACACCCCTTGTTAATAATTATAGTTTCACATACTGATTGAATAGTAGAGGAAATGTAGTTTTTGCCCTCAGATACAGTGCCAAGCAGAGAGGTATTTTTATCACAACACCCTTGCTCTCAACTGGTAGCGTGTCATAAGAATTAAGCAAATTATTTGCATTGTTTAAGTACACAGTGTTGACTACTTTGGAGTTAAATGAAATCATCAGTCCTCATGCTTGCCTTGGAACATATCCCAGAATAGGAAGGCTAGCACTTATCTACTAATCTACTCAGAACAAGCTTAGAAGGCTTTGACACTGCTCAAATGTCAGCTTGAATATCTCCCATTTGTTTATTACATCTATTTAGTGGGGTCAATTTTGTATGATCAAAATAAAGTTATTTAAATTTCCTGCTCAAAAGAAAATCCCAGGAGACTGGAATTCGGATTTCTATTTTCTAACATGATGAGGTTGCTTTCTTCTCTGAACTTGTGATGTTTCTGAAGCAACTCTTAATTACTAATTAATCTCCAACAGTCAGATGCTCCCCTGGCATATAGAATGAAGGATAGCTGCAGAGTAAAACAGGATGGAAATGTAACACCTCGCTCAGGAATTTTCTGACTAAACTCAGTGCAGGTTAATTGCAAGTGGTCTACGTCTCTTTGACGTCTAAGGTTTCCATGGCATTCATAGTAGCACCTGCAGTTATCACAATTACCTGAAATATTAACAGATACCTAAAGGGAGGTTAATGCTAAACTTAGTGATTTCAGTAACTTCTCCCTGGAATTTCTAACCCTCGTGTTCAGTTACAGAAGATGTTAAGGAAAACAGCTGTGCAACACACATAGCCTGCAGAGGAGAGTTCAGCAGTAGAGCAGCTTGCTGACAGCAGCTTGCAGGGGAACAGAAGGAAGGACAGAAAGCAGAGACTCACTGGGCTGAAATCGGACTGATTTGACCTGTACCTTTCCAAAATTAATGAATTGCTCTCACTCCTTCAGAAGTAAGCAAAGCTTTATACTGCAGCAGACCTGCTGTCCTCTTAAACTGTAGTTTGACCTTTTTATTACATAGGTTTGGGGTTTTTTTACTGTAGCTAGAAGACACAGAACATTTTCTAGCTTAGTTCTTTCCATGTAGAGTTGGTAGGCTTACAGTTAATAAGGAGCAGTGGAGTGGCTGAAGGAGTATTGGGCTTTGTCAGTTATTTTTGCAATTGATTTTGCATCACACTATTATAAAAATTTTAGAATGCTCAAATATATTCCATTAGTTATCATTCTAGCCATGAGATTTTCTGCAAAACTTAAAATGCCATGTTAAACCTGAACTGCACGTCAATGTTTAGTAATGTGGATGTGGGCAACTATGGCTCCAATAACTCAAACATACCACTGACTTGTTTTTCAGCTGGACCCCCTGAATGGCCTGCAGTGACAGTGCAGTACCAGTTTAAGGTACTGGCTTATCTGGAGCTGAGCCACATACACTTTTACACTGCAAGCCTTAACCATCACTTCCCTTTTAACCATCGATCACGCGATCCTAGGCACAGGTGCCACGTGCATGCAGATGTTGGCATCCCTGTGCTCAAGGTGCAGCACCAAGCACTTGATCAGCAGCTTGGTCTCTAAGTACTTGTAAAACATTGCCTTAAAGGTAGCGTCACATTTATTTTCAATAAATTTATTTCCCTGTCACATTTATTTTCCATAAATTTATTTCAATGAAGGTTGAGATCCTGTGAAAAACAAGAACATATGGTAGGCATAACCAGGAGCTGGATCCTAATACAAACATATTGGCAAAGCAAGGTTAAGGTAGAATATTGAAAACTCAGATTAAAATCAACAATTAAGAAGCATAAGAATCAATCTGCCTATGTTCCCTTTTTATTTCACTTAGATGAGACTTCTTGTGAGAATTAAAAATACACTGGTCCAGCTGCCCTTGGTTGAGCAGGTGTCGCTCCATTTTAGATCATTCATTTGAAGGCCATTAATTTACTGCAAGGTAAATTATGAAACATAGTAAGCATTAACAAAATGATAATGTTTGAGCATAGTGCTCAGAAGACCCAATTAAGGAATCCATTAGGAGGACAAATAATTACGTATAGCATTGCATAACACAATGTACTTTGCATATCTGCGTTCTCTAATGCATACAAGAGATCAAGCACTGCTCATCTATTTCAGACTGAATTTATGTCAAAGAGTACCTTCGAGATCTGGAGCATATGCTAAATTACCCAAGATAACTATCAGTGATAGCAAAAACACCTGAGCCTTTAAGATGCGGAAAATTATTTGCGTTGTTCCACACAGGTAGAACTGTGCTGAAATTGCCTATTCTGAAAATTTGATATTAGAAGATACTTATAGGGGTATTTAAAGGCTTTCCTTCTCCCTGATACCTACCCATATTTCTCATGCTCTTGCTCTTGCTTCACATGCATATTTTAATGCTATCTGTGTATCTCCACACAATGCAAAGATTATTAATCACCTGTGTTTACACTTGGAGGCAAATCTGTGTTTAAGGGAATACCTGATGAGCCACATCATGATGTTATCAGGCCTGTAGCATAACACTGCTAAGAGATTAAAAAAACCAATAAAGCTTTAAGCAGTTCTCATTATCTCATTTGTATTTGAGTTAAATTTGAACATGAAGGAATAGTCTTGTCTTTTTTTCACTTAATTACCCAAATCAGAAGAAGTTTGTGTTCATATAATTTTATTGAAATACTATGATCTCTCAGAAGAACTTGCAAAAAATTAAAGGATGTTCACCCCAGAAATGTACTTGCACAATATTTGCAATAGAAATATGTACACCTACAAGGATTAAGCATTCCCAGGTTTTCTTTTCTCCTCCATAAATGTTAGTAATGGCAAAGTCAAGTGTCAAAAAGCTTTAGCATACAAAAGTGCAAAATTTTGCCCAGCCGTGTCCTTTAAATTGCCACCAGAAAACCAAACTGCTTTTCATTATCAGAAAGAGGAACTACTGCAAAACCAATCAGTATCTTGATAAATAATGTTTAAGTACAGTGGGGCTATGAAAACCACAAAAAATATGGTTTATTACAATTATTCTTGATTCTAGGCTATCCTCTTTCCAGCATGGGCCATTATTTTTCCAGCATTGTTTGCTGCATTGTAATGCTAGGTAGATTTCTAAAACTGAACATTGGATCTAGTCAGAGACTGAAATATAAAACAAATTAAATGCAAAAGTTGGCATTCTTACTGTTCCTTTAGCTGCCTTCTCTGCAGATAGGAAGTATTTCTTGTTTGACTTGCTGAACACAATTTCATATACTTAATATACTTTTACAATACCTAGAGCACTTTATAAATTGGGGTACTACAAAAATCTGTGTTTGTGGGGCTAGTTGTAGTAGAAATCACCAACAGTGGCGAGTAAATCTTTCCTGGCAGGATGAGTCACTCAGCTGCCATTTTGGGCTCTTCCTCACCTCACCCAGGAGGTGGGACGGTGTCACTTCCCGGTCAGCTGGCACGACAGTGAGAGCAGTTTGCCACTGAGCTCCCAGGACAGACTTGACTGGGGTGTTAAACCAGAGAAACAAGCATCGACATTTTGTGTCACCACAGTTTTCGGAGTAAACCCCAAAATGCCTGGGTGATGAAGCTTCCAGGGGATCTTTCCACACGGCCTTCAGCCTGGGCTGCCAGCCTCCCTGCTCTTGGGTGGCTTGGTGGCTCCTCTGAAGTAAATGCAGCTGCACCGAGGAAAAATGAGACAGCAATAGGGAATTCATTGCAAGAGGAGGAACTGGAAGGCCCTCTTTGAAGAGGTGTGTAAAACACACCATTAACCTTTTCTATTTTACACGTGCTGGAGCTCTTGCCACACAGACTCCTCTGGGAACACAGGCAACCAGCCGTGCTGGGCAACTGGAGCCCAGAAATGTCCTGCTGGCTCATCTATCGGTCTGGCAGTTGTGGTAAAGGCTATGTCGAGACCATTTTTGGCCCTTAAGAAATAGTTATGAAATACTAAATCTGCTCATACTAAACTCAGGTTTATTGCTTTGTCCCTGCTGTAAACCAAGTTAGCATACTTTTCAAGTGGGAGAAAAATGAACCAGCAAAGTCAATACACTCCTTTATACCTGCCAGACATGCATTCACTGCAGCATTTGTTCCTTAAGTGTGTATTTGTTCTCTGAGTATTTTTACTAGCAACTATATATTTTCAACACAAGTTACACAGGCGACAAGAAAGGATTAGTACACAGACTGGTTTACTTCACAAGTGCTGGACCCTGCAGTTGATTAATTTTGTATGGGAATGTATATTGTAAAGAGAGTTTTCTCAGCCATTCTCCTATGGTTTTGATTCCAGATTTCACTGCAGTTAGTCCTTCCACAACAGCATGGTTGAGGTCTCAATAAAAAATTATTTGAACTTATTGTCCAGTCAATATGAGTAAGAACTGATATGTTTGTGTATACAGGAGAAGCAGCTCGTAGGCTGAATTCAGCATCAATGATTTTGCTGGTGACATGTACATTTGGGGGCAAAAATTAAGCGTTTGTATCCTATGCTGCTTCATACTAACCCCAGAAATTTTGCTTGCTCGTAGGTAAACTGCTTTCTTCTGAAGGTCGTTGTGTAAATAGACACCATGCCCAGGAAAAGCATCAGTTTGGGGCTTGAGTATCTGCATTTGATGCAACACTTGAGATGTGTCAGTACATTATGCTGTAAAACAGGAAGGAAAAAAAAAATGCAACAGAGAAAGAGCATGTCAGCCCCAGGTGATTTATGGCCTGATTCACAGTGCCCTGAATTCATCAGCCAGAAGCCTGCTGTGTTTTCAGCAGACTTTGGCTCAGATGGGTGCACTTTAAACTTCCAAACCGCAGACAGTGCAGCAGCAAGCTGGGGCAGATGGAAAGTGGCCGTCACAGCCGGGATGATTCAGGGAGCAGATGGGCCCTGCCACGCTCCGGCTTTGTTTTGAGAGGGGAGCGGGAGGATACGGAGCTGACATCGAGTGGGAGGCTGCCTTTGCTCTACATGGATGGCGATGGCATGAATGGAGATACTCAGGCGAGAACAAAAAGAGAGAGGAAGGGAGTGGTCCGAGGGGAAGGCCGGGTGGAATGTGCGGAATTAGCACAGGGTGGAGCAAGAGACAGGAGAAAAAAACAGAGGCTCACTTGGGGTTATGCAATTTGGCAGGTCTTAACCCCTGACACAGGCGGAGGAGGAATCCATAAAAAGCTCTGAGGAGGAGAAGTGGTAAGGGGGACTGACAGGAAAGGTAACACCAATAGGATGGAGCCCAGGTGGTCTGTGCAGGGTGGCATGATGATTTTAAAAAAGAGAAAGAAAAGATGAAAAAGAAAACGAGATAAAGGAAAGCACTAAAAGAAGCGTCGCTAAACTATCTTGAAGAATTCTGGTTGCTTTGCATGTGGTATCCACTGAGTCTCTTTTTTTCCTGTGAGTTCATGCAACAAAAGGGTTTTCTGAGCTGTACTGTCTAACTAGAGTGTATTCTGAGTAACTTCATGTTCCACACAAGGTACAAAAGAAGTGCATAAAAGTGTCTTTCCTGTGTAAAATGCAAATGTTATAGGACCTTCTGAGTGTGGGTGTAGGCAACACACAGCAAAACCCTCCAAGAAAGGTGCAGGTAGGTAACCGTTCTTGGAGAGTACTTGCCAATAAACATTTCATGTATGTGCACACACAGAACCACAATACACACAATCCATAATCTGCAAGCTAAACTAAGGAGGTGCTGGGAGGCTGCTAAAGAGATCAGGGTACTACTCCAGCAAAAAACCCCACAGTTTAAAAAGTAATTTTGTCTACTATTGGTACTTCGATCATAGAAAGCACGTAATGAAAATCTGGGCTGATCAGTGACTATCTCATAGTAATGGCTAAAAAGCCCTATCAGCAGCTTCGGCCTATGAGAATGAACCCCTCCCTGATACGAGCAGAAAATGGGAAGAGGTCTAATTGTGCTATGTTAGAAAAGATCCTAATATAATTTAAAACTCGATTGTATAGACTTTGAACTGAAATTTGATGACTCACCGGCATTTGGGTGATTACTACAAGTGCCCGTAAGGAAGTTTCAAAGTTCTTTGCAAGTAATAGGCTAATACTTTCTAAATCCACAGAGCATGAAACTTGGCTTCTCCCTTCTCTGAAAGAAGCTCAAGGAAGAAAATCAGTAAGTGGATCACTTAATTCAAGTGACATTGTGCAACCAGCTATGGTAAGAATGTAGGGTGGGGCCTGAGAAACACTATTGACGTGGAAAATTATAAAAGGTGTGTGTCTTTCATCACGTATTAGATTTCTTCATTTTGTCTTGCTGATATAGTAACAACAAAGATGATCTTCTCAGACATAGCCATAATTAACAAGACATTGGCCTGGATTCAAGATAAGAATGGTTTAGACTTTGAGAACAGAACTGAGATCCAAAGGGGTAGTAGATAAGTCATTGCTGAATTAAGAACTTCAAGGATTTAATTAGAGCGTGGAAAAAAAATCATACAGACTTTCACAGTGGGTAGAGGTAACGGCAGAGAATTTTCTATCTCCCAGGTTGTCACATCTAGCAGGTAAGCTGAATTCATGGGAAAAAAACCAGAAAACATTGTCAAAATCCAGGTGCTGATATTGTCTTGGTTAGACTGCAGCAATTACAGTCCCTCTGTCAGCACCCCCGCTGGCTTTCCCACAGATCTGAGGAATGAAGGAGATTTGAATAGATTTACAAATAATAATTTAGCCAAGCAAAAAAAAAAAAAACAACGTAAGTATATTTAAAAGGCACTCTAGATTTTGGCCTATTTGAGAAGATGATTAAACAACAGATGTTCCTGTCTCCTACAAAGCTTTATTGACCAATAACCCTGCCCCCTTAAATCACAGTGTACAAATGAGTGTCTTGGTTTTTATTCACAGTACAATAACAAAATGGGGTAGCCTGACTGATAAATCACTTCTAGGCCTAGGAATCTTTGCCGACCGCTTTCATAGTCAAACTGTCTTCAGAGCCAACAGGGATTATTTCATCTCTTTCTTGCTGTGACAGTACTCCTCATTTGACTAATTGGTTCCGCACATTCCCACTGCCCAAGCATGAGGGAACTGGCTGCTAGTATGGCTCTGTCACAGTTTCTTTGCACAGATAACCTGGACTTGCAATCAGTCGTGCTGCTTTATGGCAATAGGGAACCCTAACTAAATTGTGTGGGCTCAAAAGAATGAAAATGGAGGTGTAACCTCAGATGCCTATACCACTTAGACACACTTAAGTTTATGGGGCCGGATGGGATCCACCCAAGAGCACTGAGGGATTTGGCAGAACTTGCCACCAAACCATTTTCCATAATTTACCAGCAGTCCTGGCTCAGTGGAGAGGTCCTGGTTGACTAGAAGTCAGCAAATGGGACGCCCTAATTACTAAATGTAACACCCCTCTACAAGAAGGGCTGGAAGGAGGATCTGGGGAACTGCAGGCCTGTTAGCCTGACCTGGGTGCTGGGGAAGGTCATGGAACTGATCATCCTGAGCGCCGTCATGGGCCATTATGTAATTAATATTACTGTTCTCCCTTGCTCCCCCACAGCAGGTTGTTACAATCTCTCTGGTAATGGCTGCCAGCACCACAGCACAGCTGGCAGAAGAAACATGTAGGTTGGCTATTAGGAGAAATTTCTCCACCGAAGGGGTTGTCAAGTGTTGGAACACGTTGCTCAGGGAAATGGTTGAGTCACCATCCCTGGAGGTATTTAAAAGATGTGTAGACATGGCACTTGGGGGACATGGTTTAGTGGTGGACTTGGCAGTGCTGGGTTAATGTTTGGACTCAAGGATCTTAGAGCTTTTCTTCAACCTGAACCATTCTATGATTCTATGATTCCATGATTCCATGATTCTATGCTCTATGACTTAAGTGCCAGGGGCCAAATGCCTCATCCACTCTCTGCCTATGTCAAGTGACTTTTTTTTAAGGCTTCCTGTACGGAAACTCTTGTGCAAGAGCTATGAGACATAATTAGAGTTAATTAATTATTTAATATCTGCCCTCTGCATGGGCTTTCCTATTTTACAAGAAAAGCTGTCTTGAGGTTTAGCATAACCTAACACAGAATAACTTTTGCACACAAAACACCAGCAAGAGACTCAATATTATCACTTGGTGCACAGCATCTTTCTTGCGCTTGTTGTTTCAGGCTTTCCCTTCATGTGAACACATTTGACAGAATTTTTCATAACTTGTGCTCACCAACCAAGAAGATGCTGGGAATAAGGCCGTGATGGTAAAGAGGCTGCTCTCCAGCACAAGTTTACAAGTGGAAATCAAATGTGAGGCTAAAGTGCTCACTCACCCGGTGAACCATGACCTTCATCAATACTACCTCCAAGAGAAGTGTCACCTTACACGGGAGTCAAACACTGTGGTGCTGTCCTGCTCAGCTATTTCATGTCTTACACCACATGTCCCATGAATACAGCACTCAAATGGGGTTATTTCTGCATCCTGGGTCAACAGCTTGGATGGCTGTATGAGAATTTCTCCTTGTCTGTAAACCCTATGACTAGGTTATGTGCTGATTGTACTTATTTCCTTTTCAGTTTTGGCTGTGCTCTGTGTAGACAAGTACTCAAAAATTATGCAGAGGTAAAGGTTTGATTCTCCTCTCATTTCAGATTTTGTTTTTATACATGTGCATGTGTGTATATATGTATACACACACATTATATATACAGATACGCACATGTATATATTTTGCTCATCACAATTGACAGCCCTGGAGCATAGAAATACTTGTCTGGAGAACATGTACGAACAAGCTGGCAGCAGCGTGTGTTTCAGTACCTGCCTTTGCCATTCCACCTTAGTACTGTAGCCACAGCAAAATAGAAAAGCAGCCCAGATGTATTACAGCATCCTGTAATTTTATTATGAGATTTAGTGCCTTTTGTGGTCTTCTTTTATCTGAAATCCAGACATTTTCAGAGAATCCCTGCTTTTATTTTTCCAAAGGAAAAGCTTTGAGGCCTTGGCATTGCAAAGAAAGGCCTTGACATTGCAAACTTGCATCTCATTTGAAAAAAAAGGGATGCAAGTTTGGCCCAGAGATTCAGAAAGAAAACACCAAAATTAATAAAAGGCACCTTATTATCTGTGGAGGCTTACTCATGTGTTTTGGAAATGCAATTAGCAGTATTTTGTAGGGTCACCTCCGCCCTACTTCACCTATGCAAACAATTGTACCAAAAATAATAATTATAGAGCATTATTACTCTTATTTTATAAAACTAGCAATGCTCTCTCACTCAGACCAGCTACGCAGAGCATAGAGCAATGGCCCTATTTTGTTCTCTTTAAATTCTTGGGCAAACTGATAGTGATGTTAAAACACAGCTGACTGACACAGCTCTTCTTTGGGGAGATCAGAAGGAGTCAGAAACAGCAGATCAGAAAGTGATTAATTTTAAGAAATGAATTGTGGCTGTGGACATTCAAAATAGCCTAAAGCATGCAGAAACTCTGTGCTCAAACTTTATGTCCACTTCTCTAGGTATTCTGGGCAATATCATCTAGCCATCGTCGTGGTGTGCACAGCTGACACCCTGCTTGCTCTGTGCCCCTTCTTAAATGGAGAAAGAGAGGCAAGAACTCTTCAGAAACAATGAAGGTCCCCATAGGGGCCATTCGCTTAAGAGTTGAACTCAAGGATCCTTCTGGATCCTTTCCAACTCAGAATATTCTATAATTCTTTCTGTGATTCTGTGAAGCAATTCAGTTTGGATAAAATATCAGAAGGATGAGGTACTTTTAAAACAAACCCACCAGCCCCACAGGATCAAATGACTGGAACAGAGAGCAGAATTGTTCAGTGATATGGAAAATGAAACAATACAACAAATCTAATGAAATTGGCCAACAGTTTCCTTAATGTGTGAGCAAGATTGCTTTCAAAACAGCCATTCTCTCCCCACCTGTCAAAATGAATTTCAGAGTTGAAAGTCTCATATATTTGATGTGGATCATTAGATGGATTAAAACAATCCAGCTCCATCCATTCATTCCCTTGAACCAAAACCACTTTATTGCAACTGAGGATTTGCCCACTTCCTCCTCCAAAACTGAGAAAAGATACAACTTCCTCTTATCACTTTATAAAAGAAACATCTCACTTACAAAATGTGTGAGGTTTTTTTTTTAACTGTGTCAAAGTTCATTTTGTTTAAGCATGCAAATGTCTTTCCTGAACACAAATAAAAGGTGCAGCTATAATTTTCCTTGCAACTAATTCACCCTCATAGTTGTGGGTGATTAAATGGCTTTGCCACATTTGATTGGCAGAGAAGTAAGCACTTTTAAATATATTGTAATTGGGCTTTGGGTTTTTTTTTTTTTTTGTCTAGCCTTGTTAAAAGCTTAGTTACCTTTCTTGGAACTGACTTCGTGAACACACTAACTAAATACTTCTCTAAGCTGTTTTGTTAAGCACAGCTAATTAATGCAGTGAAGTACAACTGAGTTAAGTAGGAGAATCACAGCTCGTAAATAAAGATAAGAAAATTATAAGAGGTGTGACTGATACGCGTGTAATTACCTGCTCGGGAGGCAGCCCGATCTGGAAGAACCAGAAGAGATTTGGGAAGCAGGAAATCCTGTGTCACAATCCTCATTCCACCCATGACTTGTGCTGCCACAGGCAAGTTGCCCTGCCTCGCCTTCCCCAAAAGGTTGTCACTCAGCGACAGTCACGTAAGGATTTATTAATAGAACAGACAAAGCACCTGAAACCCTCAAAGTGGGATTTTGGCACTTGTGAATATTAGAATCATAGAATAGTTCAGGTTGGAAGTGACCTTAAAGATCATCAAGTTCCAGCCTCCTGAGAAGAGCAGAGACGCCTTTTGCTAGACCAGGTTGCTCAGAGCCCCATCCAGTCTGACCTTGAATACTCCCAGGGATGGGGCATCCACAACTTCTCTGAGCAACCTGTTCCAGTGCCTTGCCAGCCTCAGAGAGAAGAATTTCATTCTCAGATCTAATCTAAATCTACCCTCCTTCAGTTTAAAGCCATTCACCTTTGTCCTATAACTACAGGCCCTTGTAAAAAGCCCCTCTCTGACTCTCTTGTACCCCCTTTTAGGCACTGGAAGGCCACTACATGGTCTCCTCAGAGCCTTTTGTCCTCCAGGCTGAACAGCCCCAACTCTCTCAGCCTGTCTTCATAGAAGAGAAGCTCCAGCCGTATGATCGCTCGTGTAGTACTCCTCTGTACTTGCTCCAACACCCTTCTTACCTTGGGGACTGTCTCGGATTGAGACAAGTTTAGGGGGAAACCCTCTAGAAGGAATGTCTCCTTCACAGAAGGCAGGTTTCAGCAGTCCCTCCCCACCGATATAAAAGGAATTTCCTTGCATGAAAGTGAAAAAAAACCTATTTATTTAACAAGCAGAGTGCCGGCAGGCACAGAAATAAATGAGTAATGTCAGATAATAAACCTCGATGCAGAGAAAGCTGGTGGATTTAGAGTTCCCTCTGTAGCTGGCTTGGCCCCTCCCGAGGTCCGAGGCCAGGATGTGGCATCCCCGCAGCCTCCCTGCCGGTCCACAGGGCCCGATGATCTGGTTCTCGGATCACAGCTAGGCCGAGCAGTTCCAGAACAAGAAGAAGAAGAAGTTTCTGAAGGATTTTGGTGTGCTGGTATAGGAAAATTTCTTGCCTCAGCTAACGGGCTGGCTAAAAGCAGGAAGGTGCTCCCTCGGCTCTGCAGCAGTGAGAACGTGGGGGAGTGCGTGTGAGTCCTTGAACACAAACGGCGCTGAAGAATTCACCTGGCTTCTCTCCCCCCTCTCCTGGACCCAGCTTAGAGCTGCGGGACCCATTTCTGGGCATAAAGCAGATGACAGGGAAATACAGTATTATCATAAAATCACCCCAAGACAGGGGCCCAGAGCTGGATGCAGCATTCAAGCTGGGATCTCACCAGAGCAGAGGGGCAGAATCACCTCCCTCGCCCTGCTGGCCATGCTGCTTTTGATGCAGCCCAGGATATGGTTGGCCTTCTGGGCTACAAGCCCACATTGCCCACGTTGAGGTTCTCATCCATCAGCACTCCCAAGTCCTTCTTCTCCAGGCTGCTCCATATTAAAGGAGCTGCTCCAAATTTTCTTGCACCGTTCTCCCTATCTCATCCAGAAGTGAGGAAATAGAAACTCATAACTTCTCCAGTGGTTACTCCTTGAAAGTTAAACAATTCTGATTTTTGCTACTCTAAAGTAATGGATCACGAAGCAGATTGCAAGAAAGGAATATTCATGGTAAGGTGCATGATCCTGAAGAGAGTGTTGCCAAAGAGTTGTCAATAGCACAGAATCAAGATTTTATATGTCTTTCAACCTTGAACAAGAAATCTGTGTCAATCCTCAAAAAAAAAAAAAAGTTTCAGGTATCAGTTATTGCCAATTAATAACCAATAAATCTAATTTTATAACTCTACATTAATCCAGAATTTTACTCAAAAGCAATGTTTATAAAAGGATCTCAATGCCTGTTTTGCAACATTTCACTCCTACAATAGACAGAGGAAACAAAATCTGAAGATGGGGAAATCCGAGAGGAAGTAAACTGGAGGTTGAGTCAACACTGTAACCTTGCAGTCAAAGGGTAGATGTCAAATCCTGAAATGCACACATCTGCTTCAATGAGCTTTGCTGATCCCAATCTACATGCATTTCAACAGATGAGGGAGATTCCAGTCATTTCTACAGCATTCCTCAATATTCACACCCTGCTGTGTGTGAGGTGTCTTACAAACACAGATGGAACATCTGTGTTTTCCCATGTTACGAAGCAACTACCAAGCTGTAATACTGTTATGTTGTCTCATTTAGTAACACTTTGAGTCTGAACAAATCACCTTTCTGACCTGTTAGGGTTTAGTATGGACCTGGTGAGAGGATTCCTGCACGAGCTCCTTCCAGGAGTCAGTGCACAGGTTTTAGGGCACGGGAGGAGGAGAAAAACCTTTTCAGGTTCCTGGCAGCACAGTCTGTTCATGCTTTCTTTTTTCAGTGTATTTAATTCCGGGAAGATTTTTACTTCCACTCAATTAATCTAATTTTTTTAGGCCAAGTCACCTTGCACATGTGCCAGACCATGGCACTGTGGCTTCCCTTGCCGCTATAACTCTGCAACATCGATTCGCAAAGAAGTCTTGAATTTCCTGTTGGGGTGGATAACTGCACCTTTGGAAGGCTGAGAAACAAATAGGTTGACCTCTTTCATAGTTTTCTGTTCTGAGTCATCACTGAGCAAACAAACACTATAGTGAAGAGAAGAAACCAGGAAAATGTCTGAGCAGGACAGAGAAGCTGCATATTGGCCACTGAATGCTGAAAATGTCAGGAAATGTAGAGAATAAGCAGGGACATTTTTGACCTTCGTCTGGGAGGACAAATCAGAGAGGTATCTGTAAAAAGTCAGGCTAATGAAAGGTATTTTGCCTTGTTACAAAATTTATCTCACCCAGGTACTTGAAAGATAATGACTGTAACAATACTACAGCTGCAGCAAAATGGAAACCAGCCAGGTCCTGGCTTTGTTTCTGGCAAGGAGCTGAAGCACTTTGTACCTTTGATACTGTTCCATGAAACCAGGGGGATGAATCATGAAAGGGTATTACAGAATGTGAAAATGTAGGAGTTAAGCATTTAAAAAAACTCTTTTCATCAGAAGGTAGGTAAAGAGGGTAAAAGACAGGAGAAGGTTGACTGATCTCAGGCTGACTGCTTTGAATAGTTGACTCAGATGAAGCAAGGCTATTTGCATAGGGAACATAAGACTGGAAAGCTGGAAGACTTGGGTTAAATGTTAACAAAACAACTAGAATTTGTGAAACAGAGGAAATTACCTAGCCCAGCTGGAATATACAAGAGGAAGGACAAGGGCCTTCCCCAGATACCAGACACAGAGATTTCAGAGTTCTCCAACAGAAAAACCGAGAACCAGAAAGACAAGCACGGATCAAATTTCAAATCCTTTGGGGGAAAAAGACATTAAGGAGCCATACACATTGTAACAAACAACAGGAGCCAACACAATATCTGGCATCAGGATGGTGGCGTAAGATCTGCCCAGGATTACATCACTCTGTAAGAGCTTGCCAGCAGTAGCAGGTTGCTCACAGCAAGCTCTGAGGGATGACAGCAGCCCTGCCGGCTCACAGGAATGCTTTGTGCTGCACAGCGTGCCAGGGGAATGAATGAGTGAGCAAAGCAAGGGAGGAAAGAAGGAAGCATTGTTTGGAGAACAAATGGGATATTTGCACTCAGGTGTGTGAGCCAGTGTGATGCCAAAGGCCACTGGTACTCGGGAACGTCTCCAGCAGTAAAAGCCTGGCAAGGCAAAAAAATCTGTTCCCCCCCTGGCCAGCTGGTCATCAATAAGAGGGAGGCACTACCTTAAGGAGAGTGGCCTGGCAGAGACTCAGCCAGGACTACAGGACGGTTGTAGCAAATCCCAAGTCCCTCTCCGTGCAACAAGGACTGCAACACTGAAAGGCTTTAAGCAGGAGACTAGTGGCGTGTCTATTGATTTTTGCTGTTCACTCTCTCTCTAGGAGAATTGGGAGCTGGGCTAGTTGAAGAGAAATGTTCAGTAACCTCGGTAAGACTGACCACAGATTCCTGGAGGTAATTTACCTACTTGCTGCAGGTGGCTTTGCAAGCACCTGCAAAGCTGCGGGTGGGCAAGAAGGCTGACATCCAGGGACTGAATCCAAAAACAGTAAAACCACAGGAGTACTTCAAGCAAGAGGGAAATGCATAAAAAACCTGCCATAAGAAAGGTGCTTTTATCAAGGTTGGTGAGACTACAGTAATGGTGGCGTGCTCAAGCCCTCAGTGATACTCATCAGCCAGGGCTGGGATTGCTGTGGACTTTACAGGATCTGTGGCATTGCTCTGTGCAAGATGTGGCATTTCCTGTATTTCAGAGCAGCTGGCAACTCTTGGGGACTGTCAGTAAGCGGCTTCTGCACCTAAGTGGATAAAGTGCACAAGCCATACCTGCAATACTGCATTCAGCCAACCATGTGTGCACTGTGTATCTGACCAGGGCAGGCACTGCAATTCCACTCCCTGTAGCCACCCAGACTGGCTCTCCATCCCAAGGCACTCAGTTAACCAGGCTCAGTCTTCATCCATGCTGTGTAGACAATCCACACATCCTACACGGCAGTCACGAGTTCATGTGCACCCCAAAAATGGAATCTGTGGAGAGCTTTTCAAAGACCCACAGTTATTGCAAGAAAAGCAAAATAACTCATTTGGAATATTTTTTTGACCACATCTGGATGTGGATGTGACCAGCCCTGGCTTCTGTCCTAGTGTTGCCTGAAACAAAACTATTTGTCCCATGAAGCCCTTTCCAAACTCATGCTGTCACAAGTATGACAGCAAACATTTTAAAACATACTTATTTTCATTTCTTTGACATATCCTTGGACTCTGTTGTATCAACTCAACTGCTGACAGAGTCAAGGACCTGACACCTGACTGGAGGTGGCCTTTCTTACTTTTTTTTTCTTTTCTATTTTTACTATTTTAGTCACCTACTAATATCAGAGCTGCTAACCAAAGCAGATGTGATTGTCTCAGCTGTCACTGGGACGGAAGTGGCATTGTAAATGACAGGATCCAGACCTCATAGCACTTTAAAGATCCAATTGCAACAAGCCAATATACAAGTAGTGACAAATAGGAAACCATTGCAGCCTTTCAAGCATCAAAGCAGAGCTTTCACGAGGACTATCACCATTGTCAGCTATTTCATTCATACCTCTGAGTACCATCTTACATAGAGTGTGCTGCAACAGCTCCTTCTCAAAGCTGCATGTTCAGCTTTAATGAGAAAAGGAAATGGTTGGCAGAAATAAAGTATTGAACTGCCACAGTCATGGCAACCCTAAGAGCAGCTGAATCAATGAGGAGGGAAGAAGTGTATTAAGGGTAATGAAGACTTTCAAAAGGAAGAATGTCACTGAGAAGGGCAAGGTTGGAAAACCATCAAAAGCAGCATTATCTAAAAGCATAGATACAAGGCTATGAGCAAAGGCTTGGTCAGCCTGAAAGAAATTCTCTTCACAGAATTAAGCATATATATAATTTGACTTCTAGACCAGCTTATGCTTAACCAGTTTTCCAGTACAAATAGTACTTGCTCTTATCAGAGCACGTGTCCCCTGAAATTTTGTGTCAGCATCCACTGTATGCCAAGCAACCTGGCTATGGAAAACGATTCTTTCAACAAAATCATTGTGCCTAGAGAAATTAAATAGAAAATACATTTTGCGTATCTTTATCTATTTATCGGTGACTGATGCCTACAGCATGTCATCAGTAGGTGAGAGTGTTTGAATGGCTAATTTATTTTATATTTGCAGATATAATATTAAGTCTGATTCTGCTAGCAATTCTAATACCTGAACTTTGCATTTCTTAGGATTCTTACCATATTTTCCAACAAATATTTTCATTTCAAGGGGGCTTTTCAGAAGCACAATGCTTTTTATGGCAAGTAAAGCTGGCAACACGCCCAAGATAGACTTTAACAGTAATCAGATCACTGATTTTGCTAGATGTCATTGAACATTATGTGATTTTTCATTAATTTATGTAATAACTTCCAGGAGTTTATTTTTACATATTATGTTAAAAACTGTAAGTTGAAGTCTTGTTAAGTTTTTTTATGTATTTATTAGAAGCGGAACTAGTTATGACTAGAGGTAAGTCATTCTTTGACACTTCTGCTGAAAGCCTATTGACAACAAACTGTATTATGTGAAGTCCTGTTTCATTTTACCAGTCAAATAATTGAAGTACATGTAGAATACTCCAGAGCCTAATGTTATTAATCTGTACAAATTGCGTCAACAATCCACAGAATTCTATTAATGCAAATACTAGTTTGAGTAACTTCCCTGCCTTTTTTTTTCCTCCTTCCTTTTTAAAAGTGTATGGAATCCAGGCCTGATCTAAGGACTCCCAAAGACTACATGGCAAGGGTGTGTTGTTCATGTGTATTTCTGAGTATGAAACAGAAGAGAGTTTATTCCATTGTGCATCTCCAAATGAAAAGTACAGAAAAAAACAATTTAAAGTGCCAAAGGAAATTACTACTCAGGAGAGGTTCAGATCACAATCCTATGTTTGTTTTGTGAGGAGCACGGGTTGCATGCTCCTTACATGTGCTGACTTCCTTGACACAACTTTATCAAGGAGAGGAGCTACCCTGTGATTTTAAAATTCATTTGGATTGCATGATGTGAGCATATCAAATCAGTATCCCTGTCAAAGTTTCAGTTTCACACTTTTGTCCTCCTCAGGCTACAGCTTGGGAGGGAATCTCACACAGGAGAGTGGAGGGGAGGAAAGTTAGGTATCTAAAAGATGGATGTCCATATCCATACCAGTTGCACTGTGTTTCCTTTAGCAGTGATGGTCAGAAAGACACACTTGCAGAGAGCAGCTCGTCTCACTCTAAGGTAGATGACTGAAGTAGATGGAACAAACTGCCCTCTGGAGATACTTGCTGCTGTCCTTTATCTATACAGTGGGGTTTAGGCAACTGTTTAGGTGGTGAGGTGTACGTACCCCAACTTCAATGTCTACGTTGTTTTGAAAACATAACTGAGCCATTTAATCTGCTTAGGCCTTTGCCATGTGGAAGTCACATGCAAAGCCTCTGGTGGGATCCCAAGGCTACTGGAAATTTGCAGCTTCCTCAAGACTGCAGATGTATCTCTCCAGGACTCAGCATAAACTCCAACAAGCTCACGCCCTTTCTAGCACACACCTGGCTATTGCCATAGCCAAGATGGTCTCTGACTGTGCTGTTCTCAGTGTACTCTGATGGGGCATGATGAGGACATTCTGCCAACTATTTGCCACCTGAAAAATAGTTTTATGATCATAAAAATCACAGGTTTAACAGGCTTTGTTACCCGTTTGTGTGGAGACAACTCACCTAGGCTGTGGTAGAAGCCAGCACCTGAAGTTCAGATTTTGTAGTATCCAACCACCAGAAAAGCTTCTCCTTAACATTTTCCACCAAAACACTCTGTTCTGGCACAACCCAGTGCCTCTTTCATGGGATGCTGCAGACCTAACTGACTTTTCCACACTAGTTTACACTGGTATTGCCACACCTGGAGATGACACAAGGTATGGCTTAAGGGAAACTCAGCCTATGGAAAGGCTACAGGGACTGGAGAGCTGGGGATGACAGGCTGTGGTGGCAGCTGGGGGCCGTTTCTTGCTGGGGGGAATGGTATTGCAGGGCTGCCCTGGAGCGGTGCTCCCACCCGTGCTCGGGGAGCTGGCCGCTAGGTTTCATTAGCTCCTCTGGCTGCTGGAACAAAATGTTCTCCTGCGTGGAAAGGCACAGTCTCAGTTTTCTAGGACACTCATTCTGCTCTTTAAATCAGAGTTACTCACTCTTTCCAGTCTAAACCAATACAGACTTGTGGACAAGGGAAGAGTTAATTTTCAAAGCAGAGGTGACACAGGGCAGTAGTACTATAACCATTTACCTTGATTCACTGCAGCTTTATAATACCCATTGTGATGTACTTTAAAAAATGGACTAAATTCAGATTTCAAGTTCATTTTAACAGCAAGTAAAATGTTTGGCTTGCAAAACTCGCCTTTCAGTAGGCTGAATGTGCTTCCGTGCTAGCAGCTTCCAGGAAGCTCTTAGGTTACAATTACAAGAAGTTAAAACTGCAGCAGCAGGATTGTTAACTGGAAGTCAGAATTTCCTTTACACCATTCCTCTTATGCTCAGTCCTAAGGCTAGCTTAAATACTTTGTTTCTTTTCCTTTTCTGTTACATTGTTTCGGTATATTTGTGACTGGGGTTTTTACCTTTTTTTTTTCTCCTCTACATGATCTTCACCTCTAACTGCTTGTTCTTTGGTCTTTCACCTTACACGGGATTATCTATCTAAAGCACCATTTTCCAACAATCTTTTCAGGTTATGGCACCTTCTCTTTTAAGTTTATTATGAACATGTCCAATTCTTGAAACAGGTAAAAATCTATTTTGTACTCCTTTCCAGGCTTCCTAATTACATGGCCAGCAACACAAAGAAGAATGTAAGCAGGAAAGGCAGTGATAAGAACAGTAAAAATAGCATTTGTTCTAGGGAGCAAAACTGAAACACATTTCATAAACTAAAGGAAGAGAAGAAAAGAAGATAATGTAAGGATTCAGTTGAAAGGGATTTTTCTTAAAATGATATTTTAGACAATTAAAAACTATGAGTGAAGATAACTAGAGCATAATAGAAAACCTAAAGAAAGTGAGGCATGCTTTAATAAGTCTCAGCAAACAAGGAATCTAGGGATGATGTTGCAGGACAGATGGTATCCCAAACAGATCTGTGCTGTGCAAACTTACATGACCCCTTTTCTTCAAATTAAGATGCAAAGAGATGACCCTGAGAAAGTGAGAAAGTGAGAAAGTGAGAAAGGACAGGGCTGGAATGCTGACTGAATGAGCCACAGGGACAGAGGACAGTTTGTTTGATCCTCTCTGTCTGTTATTTGAACATAGATCTGAGAGATGATATGGGCTGAAGACACCGCCCAACACATTAGGGGTTTTTCTGAAAATAAATGCAAAGCTTGTTGAAAGCAGGAGCATTTTTATTTAGTGGAATTTTACTCACTGTTACGGCATTGAGCAACAGCGCTGAGAAATGGAAACAAAATTTGTGTCAGAAGAAATGACAAACACAAGGCTTTATGTTTGCTTACTTACTATATATGTGAAACATAAAAATAGCATATTTGTTTATATGGTTGCTTGCATCACAAGTGTGAGTTTTACAGACCATTTATCACTGCTGCAGCCCCTGGAACATGCCAGTAAATCTGTGGCCCTGTCTCCTTACAGCTGCTTTTGTATTTGGAATATAAGCCATGTTAACTCCTGAAGGATTTATCAGTTTAGAGGACAGCTGCAAAGTGTTTAGGAGAGAACCTAAGGACATCATGGCTCCAAAATAAATCTGGGTTTGGCTGCTCCATCTTCTGACACGTGAGACTTCTCCACAAAGAAAAAGACTTCCGACAGAGGAGACAGAGCCTTCCAGGGATCTCCTGCAATTACTTCCCCACTCTACACCACAGGCTTTGAATGCTTCTTTCTGTGAATTTCTCTTGCCTAACAGAAGAAAAAAACATAGTATAGTGGTGGATGAATGGATGGTATATGAATTATTAAAAAGCAGCCAAAACATTCCAGCAGACGCACATTTTTCCGTGAGTTAAAAAAAAAAACCAAACCAAACCCAAACAAAAATGTATTACTCACATTGCTTAATAGGCTTCTGGAAGGCTCTTAGGTTTTATGGTTGCTACAGATACTACTACGCATAGCAAGGCAGCTGTAGCTTTCAAACAGACAATAACCCAATCGTTTTGTTGACAACTGATTTTGATCACACATGGAATTAAAATTAAATGCAAGGCCTGTTTGGTAGGTTTTGGGGGACACAGGAGTAACATCTCAGTGATGTAAATCCTAAAGAGCAAGCAAGATCAGTTTTGAATGCAAATTTCTTTTCCGTTTGTTTATCTGTTTGTTTGCTTTTTTTGAAACAACATAAATACGTACGAAACAGTACATCAGGAAAATCTAGGAAATCAAACCTAAAATGACCTTTTTCCTTTGTCCTTGCAAAGGAAGGCTGACAAATGCTCATGAGCTTCCATTCATCATGTTTCATAGGAAAATAGGAGACAGTGGGATCTGATGGAGTCACTCACAGGGATGCTCCTCCAAGACCAATGTCCTTAACAACTAAAGAAATTTCAACTGTCCTTCTAAGAAATCTGAGTTTTATTCTAAGTCACTTTGATCACCGGTCACATTTGAAAGGTTTTGAATAATGATTTATTATTTTGATTAGGAGATGTTGCTCTTAGGTAGTATGGCACCAGGTTATAAATTCAGTCTGTCATATGGTCCAGAATTGATTATGAAGTATTTAACTTTCTTAGTATTTATATTTCTTAGAAAGATGTCTGACTGTTCCCCTTCTGTTCTGTACTAGTCATGATAATTCCAGCATTCTATTTTACAATTTTCTTATTTACACCACATCCACAAATTCATTCTTGCAGCTGTTCCTCATGTGATTATTTCTAGTAGTGTCATTGTGGTTCCCCATGTGAATAAGGCTTATTGTTGTGGTATACCATCATAGGCTACAAATATGCAAAAATTATAAAGGGACAGGAAACTTTCAAACCCTTTAAATATTTTCTTTTGGTTTTGGAGATGCACTGTTTTTTGGGTTTGCTTGGCTTTTTTTGTTTTGTTTAATTTTGTTTTAAGATTGCCCTGCAGCTATTTAAAAGTTGCTTTAAAAAGTTTAAAAACTGCTTCCACCGAGTTACTTTAGGTAAGTCAACCACAGCAAGCAGTTAGCAAGCAGTTTCAAAATCTGCCAAACCAAATCCTTAGCCAGTAGAAATTAGCAATTGTGCAGTTATTTTTAATAGCTGTATGTTGTATTAAAATATAAGTCTTTACAATAAAATATTCTACAATAATTTTATTTTATGACAGCATACTGCATTTATTTATGACGGTATTTCTTATTGTGACTATATTTATTGTAAATGACAGCCAGAAGAACTGGCAAGGAAGAAAGCACAGGAACCAAAACCTAGCATTTCAGAGTATATATTTATACCAGAGAACAAGCTCCTAAATACACTACTTAAACAGATACTGGACAAGCATGCAATATAAAAAAAAAAAAAAAATCTGTTTTCCTTTTCTTGTGGACAGCATATGGTGAAAGCTGTTCCCTGGTGCCAGCAAGGATCTCTGCTGCATCAGTTCCTCTGCCATGGAGGTAAGAACTGTGAGCTTTAGGACTCGCCTGTAGTGTAAACAATCACTGCTCAATCTCTTTGATGAATACAGATCATGTCCTGTTATTTATTTCTCAGATCATGTCTTGGAACTGTATCTAAACTGACCTTGAAACAAGGAGCACTTACCCAAATTCTTTGAGTATGAAGAAGTTACCTACTCAGAATGGAAGAAATGTGAGCTATGTCGAATTCAGGGAATGAGCAGACAAGTCAATAACGGAGGATTTGCGGTCGTACAGACTACTTCGAATTACAGTGTCTGCAGGAGACCTCGTCAGTACTTTTATGTGTTAAGAGGTTATCAGCCATCTCCCCTGTGCTGCTCTTCGTTCAAAGTGGGTGGGGAATCACAAACATTAACACTGCAAGAAATGTATTACAGATTTGTGTAGTAAGGGATGTAGCCTCATAATAATAAATATTGCACATGAACACTGATGAAGCACCAGAATCATTCTGCAGTTTTAATGGAAACATCTTTGACAACATCAAAGAAAGACCGATTACAGATAAGAAATCCGGGAATCAGCATATGGTCTGGCTTAGCTGGAAATCTCCATCCCTACTGAGAAGAGAAATCCCCTTCTAAAGGTTTCAACAATCCTCATGCTGATGATAAAAGAAAGATGTATCCCATGGTATGCTCTTAAGCAGCTGCTGGTGGTCATGGCGTGACATGAAACATCTAAAAGCACATAGCAATCCTAAACAGCAGTTCAGGGAAAGCTGTGAAGGTAAATAAACATTTAAAATTGTAAAAGTTAAACTCTGAGTAATTTAAAAATACAAGTTTATCGGTACAAAACATTATGCACCTATTTTTACTTTTGTTAAGTGTAGCCTTTATTAACTTGGTCCAACAAAAACTATCTAAACTGAGTTTAGACAAACCAAAATAAACAAAATCAGAGCAGCCACTCGGTTCTGCACCAATTTTCTATCAGGTTTAAAATCACACGGTTGTCGTACTCCATTGAAAATAGAAAAAAATTATGTGGAACTCGGTTCATATTGCATGACTAACTCTCCAAAAGATGTCAGCAATATTCATGGGCAGGTTCTTCTAACTAATGCTGAAGAAGGAATACTATGCCAGAAGCCTGAATGAAACTGATTGACTGATAAACTGAAAGAAGTGTCAGAATTGTCTTATGAGTCAGTAGAAAAGACAGAAGGTGAATTATTTTGTATCCTCGTGAACTTGCAGAGGAATTTATTCATACAGAACTACAGTTATCCTGGTTGGAGTTCAGCCAGGTCATGGGAGGTAACATCACCTCTGCTTTTAAGAGAAAAAGAAGCTACATTTATGCCGTGCATCAGTGCAGAGAAAGATTTAGTTTGCTTATATTAATTCTGTACATGACAGAATTAACTCTGCTGAACATGAGAAATAAAATTGGAAAAATGAGCTTTTAAAATTTTACATGAACGGGTAGAAAGATCATGGAACATTTACTTGGTCCTTCCTCAAGTTTCTATTGGCAGGGTTACAGGAACTAAGCCTAAAACACAGAGTTACACTGAAACTAATTACATCATTCTGCAAAGCAGGCGATGGATGTAGTTTGATGAGCAGTAACATGCTGGAAATTACGGAGAAACTTCCACTAAATGCTCCTTCCTTTCACCTCATGGTATAGCCAGATTTCCAGGTAAGGAATAAACCAGAGTAATTTTCGCATTTCCATTTATGAGCAGCAGAAACATGCATGTGCTTTTTATTACTAATATAATCAAAGGAAACAATCTCAAAGTAATTTGCAGTACATTGGCTCAGTGGAAATACATATTTATTCTACCTTACACTAAGCAGATGTTTTCAGGTATTTGAAGTTAGGATGAACTTTGTAGACCTGGGGACACCATCTGATAAAAAAAAAAAAAAGGTGTTACCTTAAAAAGGCATATTGCGGATTTCATGGGGAAGAAGAGATCAGTGTTGCATAATCAAAGTAATTTTTAAATGCTTGTACCTTTCTGTGCATAAACTTTGGCACGCTCTTATGTTCCACTGGGGGCAGTGGGGAAAAACTAAATGCTTCTATTCAGAAATAGCTGTGTAGACTGCTTGTATAATATTGGGAAGGGTAGATTAGCTGTATCTGGGACAAAGTCAGTCTTAGCCAGATGCAGCAAAAACACTCCATTATTCTTTTCAGGCTTTGGGAGAATTTCAAAAAGGAGCTGAAATGAACCTACTCCAGCACATCATTGAATGGGGTAGTATGTTTGAAGAAGCTAAAAAAGCTATCTACCAGCAGTATTGTTTTACTTTAACTTTTACAAGTATAGAGAACTAGTAACTCATTTTAAATTACTGCTAAAATGCTATCAAAATGTAGGTTTTTATGCTTCTGCCTTTTAGACCACCAAAAAAAAAAAAAGAACCAAAAAAATCCCCACATCTTCTCTGGATTTTAAGATCTATTTTAAAATTGTTTATTATTTGTAAAACCTCCAGACTGTCTGCGTAGCTAATATTTAGTGAGTACACCCTTGCTTCCTCTGATCTTTTAGCACCTACTCTGGCCATATCACAGAATAATCTGAGTTGCAAGGGACCTACAAGGACCATCAAGTCCAACTCCTGGCCCTGCACAGGACACCCCAAGAACCACACCATGTGCCTGAGAGATTTGTCCAAATGCTTCTTGAACTCAGACAGACTTGGTGCTGCGACCACTTCCCTGGGGAGCCTGTTCCAGTGCCCAACCACCCTCTGGGTGAAAAACCTTTTCCCTGACATCCAATCTAAACGTCCCCTGACTCAGCTTCATGCTGTCTCCTCAAGTCCTGTCACTGGCCACCAGAGTGAAGAGATCAGTACTTTCGGTGGCCTTTGGCTCAACAGCTCTTTGCCCAACTGAAAGGATTTTCAGGCCAGAAAGGTTATGATGATCTTGACCTCCACAGCAACAAAAGCCAAGAAATTTTATAACATGAGCTTTGCTTTGAGTCCATAACTTGAGGGATCACAGGATTTAGAAAAGCTATTGAACCTTAATTTAGAAACCGGGAAATAGAGCTTAGTGGGTCCTTAGGGATAATACCAAATAACTCCTCTTGTGGCTAAAAGAGAAGGATCTTACTCTAAATGAGTATAAATTCACCTGCCATTTATTGGCTCTCCCTGTCATCTTAGCTGACAGATTAAAGAGACTTTTAATATTTGAAATTCACTTGCAAATCCTAGTACATTATGATCAAGGTTTTGTATAAGCTAGACAGATGCTCCTTCATTCTCTCACTGCAAGGCAGATTTTCCTGGCTTTTCCAGTTTGTCAATTATTTGTGTTAAAATGCAATACCACAATTTCAGTAAAAGCTTGCTAAATGCCATATATAACATCATCATTATGACTTCTTAATATTCCTTCACTTTTAAATCCAAAGTTTGTACCATAAGCATGAATCTTTTTGACTTCTTCATAACCACACTACAACATCTCTATAATTTGACTTTAAAATATTCTTTGTACTTAGATGCCTTTTCTCCCTATAAATATTTATAGCTGCATCTTTTTTTTTTGTTCAGATAAAGCTGTGTTGCAAGTTTTGTATAAAAATATTTTTGAACAGAATATTAGCATTCAATAGAATATATCAAAATGTCTTCATAGAAACTCGTAACTCGAAACCCTTGCCAGGTGAAATACTAATCCCCTTAAGCAATAGGCCTAAATTTCAGCAAATCAGGTTGATATTAGAAACTCAATAATTCTTTAATTCCTACATATGATTCTTACTTTTGACTTTCATGATTGTGCCAAAGATTCTCATCGTGTTATTTTAGCTCCAAACCCCCTTTGCTTTACATTCTAATGGACACTTCATTTCTGGAACAAACACAGGTCGATTATTACCATGAATGATTTAGAATCCCATAAAAGTCTGTGCCATGACTTAGCTGGTCTTGAAAGTTTAAATGTTTTAACCTTTACCAGTTGCTATTTAGCATCCTTACTAAGTACTGATTGAATAAAACATTTGCAATTACATCCAGGAGGTATTACTGCATTATCCAGGTTTCTGCTAAAAAATAAATGCTTTTATGCATTGGCATTTTTACTGAAAGTTGTGTATTTCAAAGCAGCAGGCAAACCATGCCAATGTCTAGATTTTCTTCTTTCTTGATCCTGACGTTTTAAAAAATTTACTCCCCTTGCCCTTTAGGCAATGATCCAAGAGTTTTCATTCCTATATTTAGCTACTATTAGTCATTCTCATTGTTTCACAACTGTAATTTACTGTTTCTGCTTATCAGCTTCCATATTTTTCCTTTTGTTTTATAGACAGAACTGTCACTTTCTTCTTCTTTCTTTACCTGAATGTGTTTAGCTGAAAAGAAACTCTGATGATAGTCATAACCTCATTTTTTGGGTATCCTTTGTGGTTTTCTTAAGTAAACTATCATTTACCTATTTTTCCTACATATCTCTACCTATACAGGTGTCGTTCCGAGTTTTTGCAGACTTGGAACACTGTCTCTGTTCCAGCAAAATGCTTAATATACATGAGAAATATTTATAGATAACAAACATGGTTAAATTATGCAAACATAGTTAAATTATGCCATTTTACATTCAAGCAACCATTAAAATCTCCAGATTAGAATATTTTTATTTTGGTCAGAATTGTCAGAATTTAAAGCACCTGAGAGCTCTGAAAATAACGAATTATTTAATTTTAGAAAATAATCATCTATTATTTATATAAAATCTAGGGCATGTTTACTTGTTGGAGGTTTGAGATCTAGACATATCCTACAGGTTGAGATACAAAAATTAAAAAGATGATCGTAAAATAGCTCATTCTAGCTAAATGTTTACATAGCTGCTCATCCAGTTCTGTATTCAGATAATCTGTCTCACCAGTATGCAATTTTCTGATTTATCAGCCTAAACATTGACTCATAAACACACCAGGTCTTGGATTTGTGAAAACAGAAACTCTGGTGATCTTTACTGGGCCTGGCAAGTCAGCCTCTCTGCACATTACGCCTTTCTTAAGGTATAAACTAGTTAGAACCCTCAAATTGTGACAGACATCCTGCTAAAAAATCCCAGCTCGTGCATTTGAATAAATGAGCCTTTGATGCAGGTCTGCAGAGTATCTGTAGGAAAGATCCTTCAAGGACAAAAACCTCTGTGTAAGATACAAATTTGTGCGTTTGAACATTTTTTATCCTCTGTCTTTCCGAAGGAATTACCTCAATTACTTGGAATCTTATTAGTTACAGATGTATCTGTGAAGCATCCAAAAAAGCGGGCCCTTTATGCAGCAGGCATTTCTTGAGCACGTATCCTCAGACACAAACACTTAGTGCTATTTTTTTTCCACCTGAAAGCCCCCTCACCCCTTGACCACAGCACTCAGTTCCCTCCCTCCCTCCCTCCCTCCCTCTCTCCATCAGCGGTAAGCTGTATATTCAGTGTAGAGAGGTGTTGTTAGTTTATATAAAAAGGTGCTTAAGAAGATAAAGGTGCACAAGCTCTAATGCTCTCAAATGCTCCAGGCATTTAAATGTGTCTAATGCCTGCATACCTTCCAGCAGTGCTGCCAGCCAGGCTCTCAGCAGGAATTCATGGTAATTAAGCATGCTAGAGGCATCCACACTTTTACAGAAGCACAGAATCAAATTCTTAGGGTTGGAAAGGACCTCTGGAAATCATCTAATCCAACCCCCCTGCCAAGGCAGGGCCACCTGCGGCAGGTGACCTCCCTTGGCAGCCTGTTCCAGTGCTCTGCCACCCTCAATGGAAAGAAGTTCTTCTTCATCTTGAGGTGGAAATTCTTGTGTTTATGGCCATCGCTTCTCATCCTGTCGCTGAGCACCACTGAAGAGTCTGGCAGTCTCCTCTTGACACCTGCCTTTGAGATATTAATATGCGTTGATGAGAGCCTCTTGCAGTCTTTTCTTCCCTAGACTAAACAGGCCAAGTTCCCTCATAAGAAATGCTCCGGACCCCTCATCACCTTTGTGGTCCTTACTCACATAAGGACACGTGCAACTTCACCTACAAATAGATGCTATTTGTGACGATAAAAAAGTACAAAGGAAAACCTTGGAGAAAAAGTTGGATGCACGAGCAGTGCACCACGTTCATTCCACACTGTGGGTGCTGCAGCTCCAGCACCCATTTCCCAAGGTTTTGGACTCTTTCACTTATACAGCCACACGTGCATTTGTATGTGTGTCTATAAGTACAGAATCATGTAATGGACAAGGTTGGGAGGGACCACAGTGGGACGTCTGGTTCAACCTCCCTGCTCAGGCAGGGTCATCCCAGAGCACCCAGCACAGGACTGTGTCCAGGTGGTTCTTCAGTATTTCCAGCGAGGGAGAATTCTCAGTCTCTCTGGGCAACCTTTTCCAGTGGTCGGTCATCCCCACAGTAAAGAAGTTCTTCCTTCTATTCAAGCGGAACTTCCTGTGCATCAGTCCCTGCCCTTTGCCTCTCGTCCTGTTGCTCAGCACCACCGAGCAGAGCCTGGCTCCTTCCTCTTGGCACCCTCCCTTCAATACTCATAGACATTGATGAGGTCCTATCTCAGTCTCCTCTTCTCGAGGCTGAACAGGCCCAGCTCCCTCAGCCTTTTCTCATAAGAGAGATGCTCCAGTCCCTCATCATCTTTGTTCCCCGCCGCTGGACCCACTCCAGGACTCTCTTGTACTGTACTGGACACAGCACTTCAGATGT
>VZTA01023753.1:21183-41445 GCA_013398855.1 Mohoua ochrocephala | reverse complement strand
AAAGCAAAAGTGGTTTTGAGCTGTTGGAGTCTGAAGTTGTCACTTCTTTCACCTATTGAAGTTTTTAATTCTTCTCTAAACATTTCTTGCCAAGTTTAGATACTTCTTACCAAGGTGCCTCCACCGCTGCTGTTAGCGAGGGGTGTGTGAAGAAACCCATCCTGCTTTCCTCAGGCACTGGGAATATCCCAGCCACCTCTCCCAGTACTGGAGCTACAGAAACACGTGGGCAGTTCAGAGCCTAAAAAAACACAATAATAATGATGAGAATTTTGGAAAAGGTGAGCTTCTTAATGAAAATCCACAGGGACCCAGTGCAGTTCGATTTTAGGGAAAACAGCATTGCGTCAAATAAACGAAGTCAATGAAGGTTTGGAGGGAAAAAAAAGGATTTTTTTTTTCTCTTATTCTTGTCAGGCATTCTGCCTAATTTAATTTATTTGGGTTTTATGCCAGGCAAATATTTTAGAAATACTCCAAACAAAGTTGCAATGTTTCTTAACGAAATTATAAATCGGATGGACGTATTTCATAGAAGCAAGACACGCCAAGAGAGTCAAATCTGGAGTAATGTATCAAACTTTATACACGTCAAAAAATATCAAAAAAGCAACATCTAATAGATTCCCAGAAAGTAAAAAGTCATCATTAATGAAATAATGTGTTGGTATTGATTATGTAACAAAACAAAAATAAAATATTTCCCTTTTTCCCAGGCTGGTCTACAAATAGAAGCAGCCCTGGAGCTTTTACAGATATTTTTACACAGTCAAAAGCAGTTATCTAGATTTTCCTGTCATTTCTAATTAATAATATCATGTCACGCACTTCAGAATTTCAGTGGCATGATGACTAATTAGCACAAGGCAAAATATGTGCAATTGATCTTTTAAGCTGCTGTGCTAATTGCAAACCTGCCACTTGAGGGTGTTCTAAATATTGATTTCTGGTGTGAAGTCTCACTCAGCTGTTCCATATGGACATTTCAGCGTTGCTCATTATCGTGGTGTTCAAGTGGCTGAGGACATCAACTTATTTGAAGAGATGTGAGACTGTTAGGAAGGGAACTGGGCACTGAAATCGCCCTACTGAAAAAAAGCTGGGTTTAACATACGATAATGTGAAAGCCTGGAGGTTAATTAATCTCTGATAATATGAGCAAATTTGAAGTTAGGAATATAACAGAAAGTAGTGCTATTTTTCAGTGTGCAACTGTGAAGGTGTGGATCTTTCCACTTCTGTTGTGTCTGTCTTATTTGCCAAGGAAGCAGACCACTGCAAAAAAAACCAAAAAACTACAACAAAATCCCAAAAGTACAACAAAAAAACCCCAACAAGAATAAAACAGAACAAGGATGAGATCACCTGATGTGCAGATGATGTCAGATCTCCACAGACTAGTTTGGGTTGGAAGGGAACGTTAAGATCATCCAGTGCCACTTCTCTGCCATGAGCAGGGACACCTTCCACTATCCAGGGATTCATGGGCAGTCACAGCTTCTCTGGGCAACCTGTGCCAGGCCCTCCCCACCCTCACAGGGAAGGAGTTCTTCTTGCACCTTCTCCAGGCACCACTCTTTGCCCAAAATACAGGCAGAAGTGGCAGGAAATGCCAGGGGAAAAGGAAATGCCAGGGAAAATGCCAAGGAAAGCACAGGGATGTGTGTCCCGGGTGGCATCAGGGAGGGCAGAGCTCCTGATTTTATTGCTCTGCCCAGTGGGAAAGTAGCAGAGGTGATTTGAGTAGAGAAAAAATCCAGCCCAACCTCTGCAGATGTTTATGTACAGAGAATAGGGAGAGGATTGAGAGATAATAAGATTAGAATGACTCAGAATGGTAGAGTTCATTAAAAATTTATATTCCACCCACATACAAGGGCAGGACAGCTCTTTCACTGGGGGGCCAGAACTCTTGTACTAGTACAGACCAAATATATTTTTTTGTGCATGTTTTCTGCAAAACTTTTGGGATTTAGGTCAAGTTTTTCAAAGGAAACAAAAAAAAACAAACAACAAACTCAAGTCCTCAGGATTGTCCATTTCCCTTTTTTATCCTTATCTGTTTTTAACACTTCTTGAAAAGCATCTTTGTTAATGTCTGCAAATATGCTCAAAGCTTTAAGAAGGTGGATAAGGAGAATCCATCCCAGTTTGCATTTGAGTCTGGCAAGGGCACAGTTCAGGGCAGAGCAGAGGTTTGGCAGCTGCTGTGGGCAATATGCACCAGTGAGGAGGGACAAGTTAGGGCCAGGAGGCACCTTTAGGTGGCTTTGCAAGAGCTAAGACACAATCAAGAACATTCACTTTCGCACAATAAGCCCAGTTCTCTGTATCTCAATATTTTCAGCAAGAGTTTAGTCTTGAAATCCTCTTGAAATCCTTGAAATCCTCTTGAAATCCTTAAATGTGCAACCCGTCACAACCCATCGAGGTTTTGTCCAATCACTGTTCAACAATTTGTGTTCAAATTAATGGAGTTGGGTTTGGAGCAGGCAGAAAACTGGAATCTTCCTCACTGCAGGTGGGAGCACATTTTAAAGCACATTTTAAAGGAGAACAATAAAGTTATCCTGGCAAACACCTCCTGAGAGGCACCAATCCCCATAAGATTATTGATGAATCTTCAGCTACCTAGCAACAACAATCAGCTGATCATTTCAAACTGAAATATATCAGTGTCAATCATATGGACCTGAAATGCATGGGTTTAGTATTCGTTTTAGAGCTGGGAAATTTTGGTTAGAAGAGTAGAAATTTTCAGCAAAAAGTGTATTTTTCACTATCTGACATTGAGGAAGGGGGGGATGGACCTTAAACCCCAAGGAAAATTCTTTGCCAATTCTTAACTTTCTAACTTAAAAATGGACTAGGATGAATCTTCCAGTATTGGTTCTTGTCAAATTTTCTCCTTTCACAGGAGGAGAAAAAATAGCTGCAAACATTCCCCTCTCAGCAATGCCTGCCTGGTTTTGTGGAAAAGGAAGAGAAATGACAACTCACTTCAGGAAATGCTTTTTATGCACTTCACTCTCACTGGTGAAAAAAAAAAGTGTTTAGGATTTAAGCACCAAGTCTTTTTCTTTCCTTCTCTTTCTGGTTTGTATATTTTTGGGACGTTTTTCCTTTGTTTGTTTTGCTGGGTTTTTTAGGAAGGAAGAGCTCATAGAGCACAAAAAGTATTCCAAGGGTGTTATTCTCGGAATATTCAGCTCTTGAGTGTGTGATCTTTTCCTTGCTCAGGGCTATAGAGGCCTTTCGAACATCTTTGGTGGGTCTCAAACACACACTTTAGTGTAATTTATAATAAAGAGGGAAAAAGCACATGGCTGTGGGCTATAAGAAATGAAGTCTTAGATTTATCTGGGCTCCTTGACATGTTGATTCATAACTCTCCTAAAAAGGATACTGTGCTAACTTCATTTGTGCACTAAATGCTTTAATGGGGGTTTTATTGCACTATTAAATTTAATAAGACACTTCTATATAAAATAAACACATAGGCTGGAAAACGAGTAATCCCTCAGTTTTGGAACAGGCTTTGATTTCAGTTCAAGTGCTTCAGGTTTTAGGTTGAAGACCACAGTGATGGTGAAGAGTGATACTGACTTAATGAACCACCTTTCAAATCTAACAGGGGGTTTTAAATCAAACAGCACAGGACTTAAATAGAAAAGGTTCCAAAATATGATTGCTGTATAGTATCATTGGACCTTCTTATTCATAGTTGGAAAAGATATAATTTAATTATGCCAAAAATCTTTGATAATCCATCCCTGCGCCCTTCCAGCACCAGCTGTGGATGTAGGAGACATGAGCAATCTAGGGACTGGATTTCTGGCAAAAATGTCATTTATCCAGTCTTTACTCCTCCATGGGGTTTAATGGTGTATGGTAGAGCTCAGCCAGGAAAAAGGAAATCACACAGGAAATACTGACTCTAGTGAAACACGACTCCAAAGCAGAGCAAGAGCCACTGCCCACAGAGCAGCACTGACCTTCAACAGGCAAAGGGATGAAGAAATAAGATAAAGACAAAGTTTTGTGGCTTCATTTAATCAAAGCTTCATTTATATTCCAATCTAAAGGATGAATTATAAAAAGGAGGTGCAACTCTGGTGTGTAACATGCTCCAGAAGGTGTCTGTGGGGAGTGCAAGGCTACTTGTCTGTTTCTAACAGTGCATGTTAAACCAGCTGCGATATTAATAATATCAAAGAAAACCATCAGATATCCAGTGTAGAAAAACGTCTGGTTCCCCAGTTCACCAAACTTACTTTCAAAAGGTCATGTGAGGTGATTAATCATTTTTAGGACTTTTTTCCTCCAAGAAAAGAATAACATTTCTCACCAGCTGCCTTTCAATTCTTCCAGAAGTGCTCTGAGATAACTGAGATAGAATCGCGCTGCTTTATTATTATTTATACCTTTCTTACGCTCTTTAATTTCATCTGAAACATCTCACGCATTGTATCTTCAGAAGCCTGAGTCATTTCTGCAGCTGCTTCTGAGATTTATACTTTTCCTGACACTAACAGCCTAATTTTGCCTCCATGAGAAATAGGACTTACATAGAAACCAGTCTCCAAAAGCTTATCTCATCTCTGGGTTTAGACACACTGGGATTGCAGAGTCTTTTCTCATCCTGCCTGTAAGACACCATTTTGAAGAGATACTTTAAGAATCAGCAAAAACTATTCTTAAAAACTCCTGGTTGGTGGGAGGGGAAGGGATTCAAGAGAGTGGCAAGGCTGCGCTTTAAAAAGAGAATCAGAAATACCTCTCTCAAAGTCCCTGAGCTTCCGTTTCTGGAAAGGGTGGAATTAAATTATTAAACAAGCACGTCATAGAGAGGTGATAAAAATATGGTCGCTGTGGAACTGCCAGGAAGAAATTCTGTTAAAGCAACCTAATTTCCCTCTCTGACTGATAATTCAGCCAACATAAATGGAGAGGAAGAAGGGGAAACAGGTCTTAAAAGTTTCATACTGCTCTGGTATGACGTTCTCCACAAAAATTAGGGAATGTGGCATATATTTTACTCATAAATCAGAAAATTTTTCCCTAAAAAGTTGAAGCAGAAGAAGAGGACATCCTTTTGGTTATCTGTAAATGGGAGGATGCTTCAGGCAGAAGTCCTATGGATCTGTTCTGCTTTAATATTTTCATTGGTGACTTGACTATGAAGATACAAAGTGATCTGACAGCATTTGCAGTTAATGGGCTAGGAAAAAACCTCAAAATACTCTGGAAAACAGAACTGGAATTTTAAGTCACCTCGGTAACTTTGACAGAAGTTTGACAGAAATCCACGTGGAATCATTCAATTGAAGAAAATACAAAGCGGTTTAAGAATAAATCAAGGGGAATCCTGCATAAAAAAAGGACCTTTAGAGGGGTCCCCTCCCCACACACTGGGGCTGAACACAGACAAAATAGAATCAGCACGGATCCTCACGGAAAAAGTTGAATCCTAGTCAGGACTATATAAGTAAAAGGTCACTGTTTTTCTCTGTGCAGCAATGTCCTCAGCTGGAATTCTGCCCTCAGATTTGGGCACTGCAGTTACAAGTCTGGTCGTACTTGAGAGAGTTCGGAGAACTGTACTGATAATGAGGAGAGGTTTAAGAGCATGACTTGGAGAGAAAGGTTTTGAAAAACTGAATTTGTTTAGTCTAGAAAAGAGAGGATTGAGAGGAGAGTTTCTGGGCGTTGATAGATGAGGTATTGCCCAACACATTGGAAGCAGATTCATCCCTTCTTCTTTCTGTCTCGGAGGTCACAGCAGGCCTAGGAGACCACTTGAAGATCCTTCAAACCTTATGTGTGTTTGGAAAAAAGAAGGCGTGGGAACAGTGAATAACAGATACTGGGTGTCCCTGTCCTGCCTGTACCCATTGGTGTGATGTTATCAGAGAGCTGAGCACAGCACAAGCACGAATCCATCGAGCTGAAAACATCCAGAGGTCTCTGTTATTCTAGAGTCAACTTTTCCAGGAAGGCAGCTTTGGGTTTTTAGCACTCATCCCAGTTCTCCATTTAGCTTTGAAAGGAGCATGCACTCTGCCATGTTGTGGAAGGCAAAATGTCACCCAGGATCACCGCAATCAGCGCAGATCTTGTTGACTTTTGAAAACCTGGGTATTTTCCCCTTAGTACTTGATGTGGGAAGAGCTCAAACGTGTAAGATGAAAAAGGGCCATAGCGATTTCTGTTATTAAAATGTCAGGCACATTAACATCTCCAGAAATTATGTTGTGGGGTTTTTTTCCCTGAGACTGACCTGCTTGAAACAGAGCGAAATATTCAACATAAGTCAAACTATTCATTCAGCACTTTCAGTTCTTGAAACATCCTCCTTTCTTACTCCAGGTCCAACATGAGCCCATGCTTTTTCTTTCTCTAGGAGGATTTCTTAGGACATCCCACATGCGATCATTTTAAGTGTGTAATCGACACACAGCTCATCGGTACTTCAATAACCCTAAAATGTTTGTAAATGCTTGACCTTACTCTGTTTAGTGCAGTTTTTACATAATGTTTTCTATTTACATAAGAAATCCTAAATTTAAGAAAAGAAAAGTGACAGGAATACAAGCCAAGCATTCAATGGAGGGTTTTTTGGGACAATTCTTCTGTAACAAAACCTTTGCTCAGGTATCCGTGTTCTGTACAGGCAAATTTCACCGCTTCACTGAAAGAGCAGGAACTGAGGCATGTCAAAATCCAGGAATCACTGTCAGTGTACTCAGGGCAGAGCCAACACTCTTTTATTTCATATCTCTGCAAACTCCCACTGGCAAACTCTCTGCTGAAGGTGAGGCCTAGTAGAGGAACAGCAAATGATCCAGAAAACAGAAAATGAACAGAAAACACCTGAACTAAATCATGTCTGGGATGACACAGGAAAAAAACCCCACAACAATCTGTTTCCTCCTCATGATTCAAAACTACCTAAAAATATTGATAATTTCCCACATGGAACTTGCCTCTTGAACCTGCTGCTGTAGAGCTCTGCTGGGGCTGTTCTTGACCCCTCCACTTTTCCAGCCATGGGAGCAAGTGCAGCATTTTGTGGTTCAGTGCTGCCCCTGACTGCTCTGGAGAGATCTCCTCACATTTACTCTCTCCAGCTCAGCCCCTGCACTGAGCAGAAAATCACCATCGTTTCAGCAGTGCCTTCGCAAGTCCTTATTTTTCTATTTTGGTTTCTTTTTTTTCTTTGAAAGAATGCTCAGCTGCTGGCTGCAAATAAGGTCTTCTGGATTTGCAAATGGCTCACGGAGACCGTTCCCCTCCTGTTGTCTCATTTATGGGGTCAGAAGAGAGCCACAGCCACCAGTGGAGGTGGGGGTGGATGTCATGGAGTGGGAGCTGAGACATCTGATTGAGATTCAGCTGGAGCAAAGAGGACGTTCTGCACCAACTCACCATGTCAAAGAGAACCCGATGAGAAGCGAGAAGCATCTAACCTTTGAAATGCAGTATCTACTGACCCTGTTGGATTTCTACCAGCAAATTTCTAATTTAGAAAGAAAACTCTCTTCGGATGCAAGTGTTTGCAAGGCTGTCAAATCCTTTAGTGTCAGTGGCTCTCCAGCAGCCTGTCAGTCACCATGACCTTCAGTTTTGAGTTGCTTGGATCTTCTTTTTCAATAACATTTTCCCTGATTTTGAAGTTCAAGATACCCAGAGGACTCTGTTACGAAGAAATAAGAGTTCCTCTTGCCAAAGAAAAGTTTTGTTTTCACAAAAGGAGGAGGGAATGGGAAGCCACAGCACATTTATTTATGCAGATCGAAGGGCATAAATGCAATTATTAGAATGCATTTTGCCATTTTTCTTCTGCCCTGCAGAAATATTCCATGGCATAGCCAGATTTCTTCAAGGGTTCTTGGGAGCTCTGGAGGTTCACCCCACCTTTCCAGTCTGGGCTCTGCAGTTGCACACACACTTTTTGCACTTAAACAGAAAAATATCCCTGTCATACACCAGGAATTGCTCTCCAAAACAGGGCCTGAAGGTCCAGGTGTGCAAGAAGTGGAATGTAAGTCCTGTAAGTGTGACCTTGTGGCCATAAATGCCCAGCTCCATCCTCGGCAAGAGAGCAGCCAGCAGGTCCAGCGGGCATCTTTTTCCACTTATCCAGAACTTTTGACATGTTCTTTTCCCCACTTTTGTTGGTGTATTTGATCAGTGTTTTTCTGAAGAACACTCATATTTCTACTGCTCTGGTGTCTTTCTTACTCTGCACACCATAATGCCATTTTTTTGGCTTCTCAGGGAATAACACACTTCCTGTCTCTGTGTTTGTAACTTCTTTATGTTTTACAAGCCACCCAAACTGTCTTCAGAAATTCTTCATTTGTGGTTAAATGAAATCCGAATTTTTACTTTTAAATCCCTCCCATCACATATCTTCAATTTTTTTACTGTTTTGTTACCTCTCGATTTTTTTTTCTATATTTTCTGGAGATTTCCAGAGATGCTCCATTTTTCTTTAAATAATTTCTACCATGACAGGCTATAAATTTTGTCCTAGGATCACTGCTTTCCCAAACTCTCAGCAATAGATCTGCATTTCAAATGCACTCAGCACAGTATCTAAATGCCAGCAAAGCATTTAACCTTGTCATTTTACCTGAAATTAGGTATTCAAATTTTTCCTCTCTGAGTTTTGCTATTTTGATTTATTAGTGAAACCGTCAGGTTGCAAGTTGCCATTTCAGGGTTGGCTCTGAAGGTGTTTTAAAAGCACTGCAGATGGAAAGGGGAATTCTCTGCCCTAGTAAGAGTTTGCTGGAGATTATCCATATGGCAAATTAATTTGTATTTGAGCCAGACCTGATTTAAAAGGTTCACTTCATTATTTTAGAGGTGCATTTAAAAAGCCCTTCACTCATTTATTTCATTGCTTTGGAAGAAAGATTCATTACAGGTTCTCCAACTCTCTGGCTAGGTCCTTAAAGAGATAAAATGATCTGTTACACCCTACAAAATCCTGACAGGCACAGGATTGACAGGCACTGAGTGCCTGCCAACCAAAGCTGCCACAAGTTCTTGAATGACACAAGGAACAAGGAGGGTCTTTTTCCTTTTGTTTTGCCTTCTTTTTATGGATTTTATGATCCATTATGCAGAGAAGTCTATTGCAAAGAGGGATATGTTTTCCCCTTGCCAAACTGGATCCATCCTGTCAAGGCCTCAGTAGGATGCTGGTAACAAACCCCTGGCCATTTATTTGAAATGGTTTTGTCTCCTCCACTTCCTTGTTGCTTACCAGGCTTCTCCACATTTGTTTATTCACTGGAATGGTGCAAATTTTTGTACAATTCTTTTCTTACACAAGACCTTTTGAAAGTCTGTTATCACAGCAAGTCTTTCCCTATGGAGAGGCCATTTCTCCTGTGCCACTGAAGAACTCTCTCAGGAGACAAACCTGTCCCACAGTGTTGAGTAGCTCTTTGGAGCCCATCAAGTGGATTCATTTCAATACCCTTATATTGACTTATTTTAGATTCCTTCTAATTCAAAAAGGATGTTGAGTCTTCCTATCTAAATCTCGAACACCATTTTACGAAATCCTCTTCACTTGATGAAGTTCTCTTATTAACAGAAAGGTGCAAGTTTTTCCCATTTTCATAGAGTTCAGGTATCTCTGGTGAAGACCTTGGACTCGAAGGGATTCAGTCTATATTATTAAAAAAATGTTTAAGGCACACATTCAGACGGTCGCTGCAAAACGCAAGTGCTCTTCTCCCCAGCCTTGGAAGCTTTGCTAAACTTTTCCTGTCAACTCCAGAGAATCAAAACTTCATCTCCCTGAAAACACATGAGGCCTGACACAGTCAAGGGCCAAGGTTTCTCACTTGTACTTGGGAGAATGGACAAGCATTCTCTTTCCATACTTTTTTATCATATCCCTAAGCTGCACGTTGTGTCCATCGAGGGGCTCTCAGGAGAGACATCACTTGCAGAGATGTGAATATTACTGGAAATGCCATTCAAAAGAGGCCTGGCTTTGCCTTCCTGTGAAGGCATTAAGGTATAACAAATAAAAAAGGTACAGTCACAATCTAAATGATTGCAACGTCTATGCCAAAAATGACCCAAAGGGCTTTTGGCAAAGGGGCATCATTTTCTTAAGTGGTTGATAGTGCACCAGGGAGCCTTTCTTTATTTCTAACACTCAGACCTTGCCACCTGAATACAGAATTGCAAGCACAGGGAAAGTTGCTGGAGGATTTTATTTTACCTACTGCCCTCCTGGTATCTGAAATCACAGAGTCAGTAAAAAAACCCTTTAAGATCATCGAGTCCAACCATTCCCCCAGCACTGCCAAGGCCACCACTGACCCATGTCCCCAAGTGCCACACGGCTTTTAAATCCCTCCAGGGATGGGGACTCCACCATTGCTGTGGGCAGCCTGTTCCAATGCTCCCAGTTTTGCAGTAACATTAGCTGTGAGTTCTATGAAAACCTTCCAGTTTCAGTGGTTTTGATCTCTAGAAGGGAGCCAAAGCCAAAAGTCTACAGCATCATTTGAAGCTATGTGAGTCAAACGGGGCATGGAGGCCTTTAAACCCAAACACAGAATGGATCCTTAACCTGGTGCTTTTCCAGAAGCCCAAGCTTGTTTATTTTCAGGATTCCTCCTGTGATCTTTTCAACAGGATACTTTGAACTTTTGTACCTTTCCTGGCTGCATTTTTTATGGATCATCACAGATGCTAAGGAGGAAATTTTCATCTCCTACTTCACCACAGATTTCCCACTATTGGCATCCACTCCTTCAGTTGATACATCCCAGCCAGAGTTTTTCTAGGCTGGGCAGAACAGGCCCAGCCTGTGTTTTTATGTCAGTCTGCACTTGTGCCAAAGCAAATTAGGACTTTGGTTGGGTCCTTGATAGCCCTCAATAATCTCTTCTTGCTAATTCCCAGTGTGTGCAAACAAGTCTGTACAGAGAGAAGACTGACACTGAAGTCCCTGGATAATGTGCCTGTTCCCAGCATGTTTTGTCTCCTGTCAGGGTCAAAATGAAAACCTTCAGGAGCCACCGTCATTTGTTTTTTGCTGCAGCAGCAGCACCAGGACTTTGATGCCTTAGGTTTTAAATTTATATATATATCAAACCCTGCCCTGCCTGGTGTGTAACTCTGAAGTTCCTTGTGCCCTGGGAGCTGCTGTTCTCTCCTGCTGCTCACACACAACAAACCTCTGCAGGCTTCCACTCCAAGGACACCGGGCCCCAAATGTGTCAACTCAAAGCCTCTAAAGGGGGGCAGACTTGGGGTAATTCCATCATGAACTGAGGTGATCATTGGAGAATTAACCCTGATATGCAAATGAACCAAACTTATCAAAGGGTGAAGAACCCGTGACCCAGGGTCCATCTGGGGTGGAGCCCCTGGACTGCCCAGGGTGTACCTTTGAAGGCCCTTCAAATAAATACCTTCCTTTATTCTCTTATTCTTGTCTGGTCTCTGTGTTTTAGGTGGCCATGTAAGGCATCAACGTCATCCAAAGGACTACCAGTTTAATAAATCAGGAGGGTTCTCCAGCAACTATCAGGAGCAAGCCTTTGGTGGAGGGTAGAAGCTGGGCTGGGTCAGCTCCAGGGCTCTGAGCAACTTTTCACTGCAGGAACTGTCACCCATTTTCACACTCCCAGCTATTCCTTGCTCTCAGCCCTTCCTCACAGAGTTGCTGGCCTAAGTCCCTGTAATTAAAATACTGAGTAAACGCTTTTCATCACACCATTGGGAAAAGGGTTTTCACTCAGAGAGTGCTGGGGCACTGAACAGGCTCCCCAGGGAATGGTCACAGCCTTAAGCCTGATGGAGTTCAAGAGGTGTTTGGACAACACTCTCAGGGACAGGGTGGGATTGTTGGGGTGTCTGTGCAGGGCAGGAGTTGGATCAATGATCCTTTTGGGTCTCTTCCAGCTCAGGATATTCTGTGATTCCATGATGACCTCCCATTTCTTGTACTAAGTGTCAGCACTGGGCTTCATTCTTCTTTTTCTTCTGTTCTTCCCTGTTCCAACGTGCTTGGTTTGATTCGGAGTTGGGGTTTTTTCTGGAACAGAGAACAGAAAGGGCTGACATGGTTTTGATATGGCCATTTTTGCATCCATCTAATGTTTTCAGTGATCTCCAGCCAGGCTCCTCCTCAAAATCACATACTCACAGGTTGTATGTATCATTTACTCTGAGTATTTATTTCTGCCGTTATTTGCAAAAGTCAAAGATCCTCAGCTGGAAAATACCTGTAGAGCAAAGTCTCTGCCACAGAGAGACAAGAAAAACAAAGATTAGATTAAAGGAGGATGAAGTTAGTGAGGCTAAAAAGCTTTTGAAAGCCAGGACAGAATGTGTGTGTGAACAAAAGAACAATACATAAAGCTAACAGCCTGCTCAGGGTGTTAGTTCTTAGTCACTTATTTCTACTGCATTATTTGTCAAAAAAATAATACTCCTTCAGACTTCTTCCCCCTCTTTAAATCCCAGTCACACGCACTTCTGCTGTGCACCAAGATTGATTATTCACTCCATTGTCATTGCCTGTTGTTCACTGAATTCTGACCTTTTCTTTTAATTCAAGGAAATTCCCGCTACAGAGTAGAAAAAAATAATTCCCTGTTCTAAGAGATGACTCATTTCTTTGCTGCCACATCAGCTGCCACGGCATATTTAACTTTGAAGTATTACTGGAACAGGGAGGAGAAAAGAAAGATGTGGATCAAAAGGTCGTTAGTAACTAATGTTTTAGGAAGGAACAGGTGAATGCCATGAGAGTAAAGTTAAAAAAGGGATGTGAAAAGGTTCCCTGATAAAAATGGAAAGGGTCAGCAGTAAGAAATGATGAGTTGTCTTTGGGGAAGATCACAAAGTAGACAAACCAACTTGAATGTATTAAATTAAGAGAACTAGTGAGACGATCAATATTCTCCCAAATCCAAAGAGATCCATGCCAAGCTCAAACCCTTTGGACAGCAGCACAGCTCTAAGTGACAGGAGGAAGATTATGAAACTCAAGCACAAGTCAGGCAGGAAATGCAACAAGAGCAATGAAAAAAAAAAGAGATCAACACTGAAAACTCTTATTTTAAAAAGCTTTTTCAATATGTGAGGAGCAACTCACCCCTCCCCTGCTCAGCTGTTGATTGCTCTGAGCACTACCTGGAAATTCATGGAAGATGATGAGCTTCTAGAAGCAAGGAAATGAAAATGAGTTTTCATCAGAACTACACCTCTCTGACACTGGAAAGACAAAGGAGGATAAAGGTTTGTTCTTAGGACTGAATTTCTTTGTTATTTCCAAGAACCTGGATGTGGAGAAAGGAAGAAGTTTGCCTGTTGGGCTCTGTCCTACCAAACTCACAAAACCATAAAATGTAGGGTTGAAGTGTGATTGTGATCCCAGAGAGAAGTTTAGGACTGTGGTTGTATGGGGAAATGTGAAGATGAATTTGCCACGCCACTATTTGGAGCATTCAGATGAAAAAAATACGTATGTTCTAGTAACTTTTCTCACTTGGTGGCAGAGGGACAGTGTCTACCCAGGAAAGGGGGAACACAGAAGTGATTTTAGAAATGTACACTGTACAATCCACAGTGGAAAAACGGGTGGGAAGCCATCACTGAGGAAAGGTGATGGAGTTCTAAAAGAGCTAAAATATGGTTTATAAATCTGAGTGGATCAGAGACAAAAGTCACACCCCTTCTAAATCAATGCTCTTCACATGACTGACTCTTGCAATAAGTTATGGGCTATCTTCAGACGTCACCTGGTACAGAATGATCTCAAAGCCTACTTTTCCTCCCCTGGTATCTTTTAGGCATTTAATCATGAAGAAAAAAAGTTTCATAAAATCAATATTCCCTCAAAACTCCCTTTTCAAGCCTATTCCCAAACTGCAGTCCACAGTTTCAGCTCTTCCACGAGGAAAAACCACAGATGCAAAATAAAATCACAGAATCCTAAAATGAGTTGGGATGGAAGGGACCTTAACCAGACATCATTCTACCCCACTACCATGGGCAGGGACACCTTCCACTATCCCAGGTTGCTCCAAGCCCCGTCCAACCTGGCCTTGGACACTTCCAGGGATCCAGGGGCAGCCACAGTTTCTCTGGTCTCTTTTGACACCAAAAATTGCCCTCTGAAAGTGGTTGTTCAGTGACCATATTTTATTCATTAAAACAACAAAAATAACTTACAACAAGCCTCCTAAAGATGAAATTGAAGATCCATTATAACTCATTCTCCAAACAGAACCAGTCACAATAGCCAAAAAAAAAAAAAAAAAGGTTTCATGTTTAAAGTGTTTGCCTACTGAGATTCAGAGGTGCCATTTGAGCTTCTGTACAAGAATAGCTATAATGTAGACATTACTTTCACAATTTACTGCACAACATACCAAAACAGTGAGTTAAAGCTCATTAACTCAACTACACAGGCAAATAAGGTGAGTCCCAACAGCTTTGATTTGACCAAATCTGCAGTTTGACAGGACAGACCCTTAATTTATCAGGCAGTTATCTGGCTAATACAAAAGCAAGGTCAAGCTAACAGTGTTACTGTTGAAAAGTCCAGCCTGGATAATCCATATCACACCCACACCACACCACAAGCAGGAAGGTAACTCCACACATCCTTATATAAAACACCTCAAACTGAGGACATGAGGCACAGCCAGGACAGCTGAACTGAGCTTTGGGCAGGCCAAGAACAACTCCAGGCAGTCTTGCAGAGTTTGTCTCTCATGTGCTGATGCCTTCAGTAGCCACCTAAAACACAGAGACCAAACAAGAATAAGAGAACAAAAGGAGGGATTTATTTGAAGGGCCTTCAAAGGCACACCCTGGGCAGTCCAGGGGCTCCACCCAAGATGGACCCTGGCTCACGGGTTCTTCACCCTTTGATAAGTTTGGTTCATTTGCATATCAGGGTTAATTCTCCAATGATCACCTCAGTTCATGATGGAATTACCCCAAGTTTGCCCCCCTTTAGAGGCTTTGAGTTGACACATTTGGGGCCCAGTGTCCTTGGAGTGGGAACCTGCAGAGGTTTGTTGTGTGTGAGCAGCAGGAGAGAACAGCAGCTCCCAGGGCACAAGGAACTGCAGAGTCACACACCAGGCAGGGCAGGGTTTGGAAAATTTAGAAGTTAAAACCTAAGGCATCAGTGCTGCCTTCTCTCATTTCTTGCCGTTGCTGTTCATCCCTTCACCCTCCATCTTTGCTTTGTAGACTTTCCAGTTTCTGCTGTTTCGAAAGAGTTTTGCCTAATTAATTAATGTTTGCAAAAGAGGAGATGTGGCAAATGATGTTATAACTCTTTGAAAACTGCCTGATTAAGATGCAAAGCACAGCCAGAACAGCTGTCAGAACAACCTCCTGTGCTGTCGATGCCCTGACAATCCAGAAGACAACTCTAGATACAAATTCATCAGCAATTAGTGCTTCCTTGAGTCACAAAATAAATTCTAAAAATTGTCTCAATGAAATGATTCCCTGCATCTGTTTTTAGTTGCCAGATCATTCACTAAAGGCCCTGTGCTGCTTCCCTGGGTAGTTTCATATCTTCTGAGCAAGCAGTTAGCCAAAGTCAGTGAGATTATCAGAGAGATAATTAATTTATCATCTACTTGCTGCTGTGAACAGTTTCCTGTTGGAAGAGTCATTCTGGGTCAGGCTTTTTCACCAAGATATAAAGAGTCAGGTCGACCAAAGCCCTAAGCTGACATAAAATCATTGTGCCCCACTGAATTCAGACTCACACTAAGTGCCACCAGCAGAACCAGTCCATTCTGTTTTCCAGTACCAATTTAGGAGCTGAAAAACTCACATCATTTGCTGGATCATAAAACTTTCCACTTCTTTGCTTTTTCCCTCTCTATTACTTAAAAATTCCTTGATTCACGACACTAACACCATTCTAAACTACTTCATTTTCTGCAACTGCCCCATGCTGAAATCCCAGGATAAGATGCTTGGAACTTTTGACTGACACACTTTTGGATCTTTTTAAAACTGCTGTGAATGGAATCACAGGAGAACACAGCTCGAAGAACCTGAGCTGATACATGACCAATGAAGCAATAACCATTATTCCAACCTTAAAAGACTTTTCCAGAAGAATAGTTAATCTTTACAGGATGCAACCATTCCTTATGACCTTGGATTAAATTAGCCCTGTTTCCATGGGAAGCTTATTCTTTAGGCTCAGCCATTGCTGGCTGCCTTTACATTTCTTTACAATAGCACCTGGAGTCTTCAATTGAGTTCCCATTATGTTTGAGTGCTGCAGCACCTCATTGTAACAAATAAAAGTACTTTAGAGGATGCAGAATAATCTCAGAAAAATGTGTTTAAGAATAATCAGTGAATGTCTACATTAAAGGCAAGTGGCTTTTATGAAGGATATGTATAGACACACATCTAAATACTTTAATAAATTAGTGAAGGAGTTCCCCTTTATCTTCAAAATTGTTTTCTGGTGCTGTAATTGTAGTGCTTTTCTTACTCCCTGCCTTGCATGCATGAACAGACTTAGTTCTTTTTCCATTTGATTCCACTGAGCAGAAGTGGATTTCACCTTTCTGACAATTCAGGAGGACCAATCTTCTCCAAGACAGAGACAGAGCTGGGGTCCTTTTTTTTTGTACAGGAAGATCCAAAACCCCTGGATCTGAAAGAATTTGGGTCCAGGGTTTTTTACAGTTGCTTTCCATATTACTATATTCCTGTTGCTGCCTTTGGCTGAATGACCGGATTTCCAGCTAATTCCTTCTGGGACATTAACATCTTCAATCTTATTTTAATTTCTAATTTTAAATTCCTGTAGAGACTTGTCTCTTGTACTGTCCCAAATATGTCAGAGGGAGCTGGCATCTGTGTACACAAGCATGAATAAGGTCCTCCCTGAAGGTAAAGAAAACTTCAGAACTGGTTTACAGAAAGAACTGTAACAAAGACCCCAACATGGTCTTGTAAAAAGTCTCTCCTCATCTTTCTTGTAGGCTTCCTCCAGGTACTTAGAGACAGGGAAAAGGAGAAAATAGAATCACAGACTGAGCTTTTTTGACTTCCGTTTCCAGCAACACCCTAGGAAAAAAAATCACCAAATTATTTGTAAATATCTAGGAGACAAATAAACCACTGACTTGTATTTTATGAAGAGAGTGTCAAGGCTCTTTTCTTTCTGTAATATGTTCATGTGGAGATGACACAAGAAGCAATGCAGTATTTATCTTTAATTTTTGGAAAGATTGCTGTCGAGACAGAATCTGTTCGTAGCTATTGAAGAATGTAAAACCAAAAAAAAGGAGAATGGAAGATTTGGTCAGACAACAGGTAAAAACTTCAGAGTGAACATATTTAAGCAGCAAAAAGGGACAAGTTGTGTGTTTATCATCAGAGAGTTTTAATAACAAACACCTAGAAGGTCATGTGTGGTGCAGACAGAGGTGACCATGTCTTGGAGAAGGGGAGACAAGATCCCTTGTGGTAGATTTTAACTGCAGCTGTGGGGGGCAATATTCGAAACCAAATATAAGGAATCTTCAAAATGTCAGTATTAAATCAGGCTTTATTGGATATAGCAAATGATTTCCTGCTGCCTGCCACTAGTTAAACACCAGCAGCTCCTATTCTTCATTCCCCTTCCCTGATAACGCAGGCACAAGATATTTTTCACCTTAAGATGAGCCCCACACAATTCCAAAAGACAAATCTACACACCCTGCTCTGGCTCTAACAGCAGCTTAGATGGAGATGTCAAACTTGGGGATATCAGCAATAGCTGACGCACATCCTATCTCCTGCTCAGAAATACAGGAGAGGATGTGCGGGACAAAACGGGAATAAAACGTCAGGAGTAGGCAGCGAAGACTGAAAATGGTTTGAGGCTGGAAGGAAGATTAAAACAGCGAAAGGAGCCATTATTCTACCTCTCATAAAAAATACAAAAGAACATCCTGAAGTATATTACAGAATCACAAGGGGTTCAGAAATTGGTTACGAAAATGATCAGGGTGCTGGAATAAAAATTTCATAAAAAGAGATTGAAAGATTGTAGGATTGTTTACAGAAGAGATGAATACAAGGAGTTATGATGAAAATATATTAAATTTTGAGGAGTTAAAGGAAAGAGCTGCTCATTCTTCATTTTGCTGTATCTAAAATCTCAAAAAGAAACGTCCATAAAATCTCCAGATTATAAATGTCATTAACGGAAGTGCTGCTTCTTGAAATAGGCAAACCAGTTATGGTCTACTGCTGCTGAAGTGTGGTATTGTGGATATGTGAAAAGAAACATTAAATATCAGTAAACAATACTAATGACAATTACAGCAATAATTGCTCTGTTTTACCTCAGAAAAGCATCGTTTTTCCAAGAAATAAGCGTAAATTTGCATCTCTGTCTAATCCTTAAAGTGCAGCTCACAGCTATCCCCATTACAGGGAATTCCAGGGGTATCCTTGCACAAAATTCATGATGGTTACCTGTGAGCAGATGAACATAATGGACAAATTAAAATGTAATTTGGTTTTTGCTTTTCCCTTCTGCTGTTACCAGTGTGAGAAACAATCCTAGCCGAGTTCAGCGTCAGTTTGCTCTGCCACACTCCCCTGTCTGCCTCTTGAAGCACTATCTTCCTTTGCAGCACATTTTATTACTGCAGGATTCTCATAGGGGAAGAAAATGACATTAATTTCATCTTCATGTTCTTCCTCTGATCACACTCAAAGAATAAATCATCAGAAAAAAATTTGTTCAGGTAATCAAAATGAAAATGAATTTAAAAATGCAGGTCCGTAGGGCTCCTTTTTATTTCAGAAAAATCGCCTTTCATGGGATGAAAGTCCTTTCCAAGCTCCTGCTGCTCTCACCAGCTATCAAAGTGTCCCAGTGCTTTGTCTTCTCTACTTGTTCCATATTTATATCGTCCAGTTTAGGAAAGTTAAATTAAAATGAGCTTAACTGATAACAGCAGCACCAGTAGCCATTTAATTTTTCAAGTGTGTACATTCCTAACAGCAAATGTGAAATGTGAAATCCAGATTTGCTTCCCGACACCTTGATGTTCAAACTTTGGGCATTCCAGTCACCACGGGCTTGTTTTCTGGCCTCAGATAAATTTATTTTGTCCTGCAAATTTCATTCAGGTTGTCACCCAAATGAGACCCTGGGTGCCAGGTCAGGCCTTGGCACCTCTGTTTGAACAAGGCGTGCACCAGGCAGGAGCAATAAGTGATGTAATTGTACATCGGTGGTGTGGAATCAAGCCCTGCAGCTCTCTCTGGAGATTTATATTACCCTGATGAAATTACACTCATCTGCAAGGTTATGAAATAATTAATAACATCAATCAATAAGTGGAGGAATTTAACACTCAGGAAGGCTTGTGGATAAATGGCCAGAAACAGCAATTTGGGTAATTAATGACAAACAAGATTATCATTACACAGAAAGTACTTAAAAATTACAGCACTTGAGTGTCTAAAATAATTTTAGTAAAAGATCCAGCTAAAAAGTGATCAAAGCTGCACTAAAGCTCAGACTGAGCTTCTAAGAGCACAAACCCAATTTGGAAATTGTGTTTCCCTTAAGAACAAAATTGCTGGGATTGGTAGGGGTTTTCACTTTCATTTAGGATTTTTAACCTCTGCAACTGAAGGATTTGGCTAAATCTTTAGGAAAGAAGAAAAACTGCTTCAGAACAAGAAGCACCTCAGAAGTCCTGTTGCTATTTCACTTTGAGAAGCTCTATCACAGCAAATCTTCAGTTCTTCAAATGCATATGAGAGGAAGCATTAGGGAAGATTGTCCTTCATGAACTTCTAGAACAGAAATACAGCATTGGAAGAGCTGGACAGTGAGCAAACAGCATCTAAAAGATATTGGTCCTGGAGTTTTATGGTTGTGCTGAAACTCCCCTCAGGCCATCATTGTCACCACACAGTTTTACTGCAAGGCCCATGGTTTGATGTTTTGCTGTGAACCTCAGCCCATGCAGTAATCCCACATGGAAAAGGGGTTCTGACTGGGAAGAAAAATGTGAAATGACAAAGATATTTAGGAGAAAACTTGGTGAATTTTTAATAATAAACTGTGAACAGCTGTACACTAAAGCTGGACATTCTGCATTGGGCTAAATTGAACTCAGGGGTCAGTAAGAGCAACCCTGATGGAAATATTACAGAGACCTTACTGATTCGTTTGTATAAAATTGTTTTGTTTTTTTTTTTTTT
>VZTA01023753.1:0-20759 GCA_013398855.1 Mohoua ochrocephala | reverse complement strand
GAGAGAGAGGGAGCCCACACCCACAGAAAGGATTCTAAAATATTCCAGATTTTCTCTCCACAGCGAGAGGTTTTATTATTTAAAATTATTTCTTTTCCTGTGTGTTTATTAAATAAATAGGTTTTTTTCTCCTTTCACTTTCCTTTGAGGAACTTTTTCCCGACCCTGGTGGGGGAGGGGTGGCTGTACCCTGCCTTCTGTAGAAGGGACGTTCCTCCCAGAGCGTTTCCTCTGAAAATTTGCCTCAAACCAGGACAGCAGCCAAACACCAGAGGGGCAGATACAGCAGCGAGGGGTGGGATCTGAGCTCCTCCAGCTTCAAAGCTGATTCCATCCTGCCCCATGGATTTGCTTTGGTCAGACCTCCACCTCTGTGTTTTATTTGCTGAGATCACCCTTTCACATTTCCAATGTACTCGCTGTGGCAGAGCATCAAACATTAGAGATTACTCCTGTTTTGGAGACAAAGTAAGACTAAAAATTTCACCAGAGCTTGCACACTAGCACCTTTAGAATAGAAGTCATTTGATAGTTAAAAAGAAAATAAAGCAAAAGAAAATAGTTGGAGTGTGAGATAGAAAAAATTATGCAGCTTTGCAATGTACTGTATGCCTAATTATACTAATTATGTAATGCAAATATAAATTAGGGAAATACAAGTGTAAATAGCAAAACTTTTTTCCAACAAGGTAGCAAGCATTTGTTTGTCGTTTCAAGGGGCTGGTTTCTAGGAATGAGCAAACCTATTGGGATTTGGTTTTTCTTTTAGTGATGCAATGCCCTGTGGTCCCAGCCTGATGGAAAAGCACCCAGCAGATGTGGAACCATGGTTCAAACTGCATTGAATATTTATATACTGGTGTTGAATACCTGAAACATAATATTTAAAGTCTGAGAAAAGTTGGAGAGGATTTTTTTTCCCCCCTCTCCCTGTTCTTCTGTACCTGGGATGTGAAACTTGTGCAGAGGAAGCTGCAGCCCAGGGGCTCTGTGCTAGAACTAAAACACCAAAACAGGAGCATCTGGTTTTCCTCAGGTCTCTGGTCAGATTAAATAATTCTGGTATGAAATTATTTCAGGGATTTGTAGCCAACAGGTTACATCATGGGCATGTAATCTAATTTCTTACAGCACCTGAACACCAGGTCTAAAACAAGGGCACAGTAATGCAGAATAAACAATTCCTACAAATTATTTTTCTTAAGTGATCACATAAGAAAAACTATTAATAATCCAACAACTTGCTCTACCAATATTTGATAAGGAACTTTAGGCCCAAACCATGAACAGAAAATACCTTCTTATGTTGATATTTAATAATACTTAAAACAGTATTTATAAGAGGCTGGAAAATAATATCATATAAACAAAGTGTGTTTAATTGTATGCAATAGGAAAGCAAAAGAAGTTTCTCTTTTAAAGAAAATTGTGTCTCAAGGAGTAGGAAACCCTCCTGTCAGCCTAGAACTTATAATATTTCAACAACTTTGCAGATTTTACTTCTCCTTGCTGTGCTCGAGCAAGATTTGTCCACTAAATGTCTTGGAAAGAACTGAAAATTATGAGCTGATTTTTATATGCCCTACTTATTGAGCCTCATCTTGATGACCTCAAAAGAAATTTATCAGCCAAGAAAATTTTTACTTTATTTTTTTATTTAACGTAAGTTGTTTTCCTTCTCCCTTGCACCCAAGCTTAGAAGTACCAAAAGAGCCCAGCTGTATTATTAAAACTCTACCTAAAATGACCTGTTCCTTTATTTAAAAAAAAAAAATTCTCTGGAATGAAAAGTGCTTAGCACCAGCTGATACTGAAATTCACTAAAAATATGAAAATAAAGAACAAACCCACCTTCAACTGCTCTTTTTTCCCTTATTTTTACTTCAATATAGCCTCTTCTAAATACATCCAATAAGCTTAAATACATTACAGGAGGACTATTGGTTCAGAAGGACTCATTTATAAAATAAAGTCTCATTGGGAGGAGCTCCACTAATTGGCAATTAAGTCAGGTCATTCTCTATATATTGAGAGAATACCTGCAGCTCTTTGGGTTTTTGGTGGAGGACTTTTCAGCTGCTGGTGAAAGGAAGTGTCTGGGGTAAGTAGAACAGCAGTAGCTTTGTTTAAGGTTTTTATAGAACTGAAATACTGTTTCTGACAAAAAAAAAAGAAAGAAGTGTTTGTAATTGTTAAGTAACGTTGGCTTTTCAGGTTTTTTCAGAACTAGGTGTTTGCTCACAATTGTTTTTAATTTTATGCTAATCAAGGAGAGGTGAAATGAGACAATAATTATAATGTAAATGGTTTGTTAAGGTGTCTAATAACTGGTGGGCTTTTATTAATACGCTGCTCTTAGCTTTATTTTATTTGTTAATTGTATCATCTCTTTCCCACCCAAATGCTCTGTAGATTACCTGAATTTATTCTGACCTCCACTGCATCTCGTAGTAACCTGTGAAGAATTAAATAGCTTATAATTCATTATTTCAGTTCTCCACTACTTGGGTATTCAATATCTCAGTCCCGAGTCTCAGGGCGGGAAATGACAAAGATATTTATGACAAAACCAACACCTCTGGTTACCTGCAGGGTATGAAAGGGGATAAAGAACATCTGGGACATTTCCAGCTGGCATGAAGCTCCTTAGGGACTCCCAGGTTTTTACATAAAGATCTTGGGAGATAAAGCATGAAGAAAATAGGTGTTCTGACATTTGAATGCTTAGCTTTTCCCTGAATAAGTTGAATAATAATTGAATAATAATTTTTCCCTGTTCTGTTGGTCATAATGTCCTTGTGTGGCTGCTGTAGAAGAGAAATGAGTATTTGTTCGTATCGCTGCATCTGAATTTAGAAATTATGCCACTAAACTGTGAAGGCAAAACCTGCTGCACCTTTTCTCATCTCCTCTTAGTAAGGTGAAAGGAAATCTGCAAAATGACTTTCCCTTATGGGCATAAGTGAAAATACTGAAGCTCAAGTTGTTTTAAATCAAAAAGTTGGTTTTTCATCCAGCTGACCTGCTGCAGGTCCCCCCATCAGCCCCCTTGGTGCCTGTGCTCCTGCCTTGAACATCTCTCAGGTGGCATCAAAGCGAAATGAGACAGATGCATTTTGCTAATCTGAATTTTAAAAATGCTTTGAGGCATTTCCTCCTCCAGGGGTAAGGAAAGCTGTTCAGATAGCCCTGGTTTATTTTTTGGAAGTACAAAAGGCACTGAACTCTGTAGCTAAACTTCTATTCAAGACATCTCCCAGTGGTTTAAGACTCTGATATGAATTTGCATATGCACTGCATTGTCTAAATTCTGAGAAAATTCCCCGAAACATCAGACTGGGGAACAAATTGAGCAGAATTTGGAGAAATGTAGATTTTTTTTTTTTCCCTTCAAGACTCAATTGAACAGCACTAAACACACTGGTGGTAATAATTAAATTAGTCATCATCCTAAAATTTAGCTTAAAAATTCACATTCGACCCTGACTGAAAAAGATAAATGTATCAGAAAATTTGTAAAGAACTTGGCTGGTAACTTGTATGAGATGAAAACTTGGGTTTTCCTCAATATAAATGAGAGTTAGGGGAAAGGAAAAGTAAGTTTCCTGCTTACTTGCTTGAGGTGGTGAACTTGGGAGTGTCCTGACCCTTAAATGAGATCAAACATTGTGTGTTGGAGGAACCTGAACCTGTACAAAGCAAAACACAGCACCTGAAAATATTCTCTTAATCAAATTAATGTGGAGATTTGAGGGGAAAAAATATTTATTTGGTGCTCAGGTGTGCAGAGGGTAATTCAGCTTTAGGCTCCTGGGCACAGCTGTGAGTCCCCCAAGATAAAGGCAAGTGGTTTATTAACAGGGGACTGCAAAATTCAGTTTCATGTGGAATTCAGTCCTTGTTCCCAAGCCCTTTGCATGAGTGGGTGTTCTACCAAGAGCTGGGAAGAGCTGACCCATCTTCTGCTTAAATAAGCATTTATATTGCAGGCCGTCTTATTTGCTCATATTCCTGTTGTTCATATTTGGCTTAAAACTATCTTAGGAATTGAATGTAGAGGTTGGAGTAAGGTTATTTGTTACCAAGGCTTTAATTGGTCACTAATCCATCTGAACACACAGAATGCTGTATTCCCTGTGGGTTACTGGCTTGTTGAACTGCAAGAAGCACTTTTCCTTTTTTCTTTCAAAGCACTTTGAACCCCTCGGACGAATCTGCATGTGGAGTTACTGATGGGATTGCAGGCAAAACTGGCCACCCTTGCTCTGGGATCTTCCTAATTGCTGCCTCTCCACGGTGGTGAGAGCCCTCCCTTGCTGGCCTGTCAGCACGTGTCCCAAAAGAAGTTTCAGTTGGCTACGTGTTCTTAAAGGGGGACAGAGGGTGGGCAAACAGATGGTTTGGAGAAAGAAGCTGTCACCTTTGGGATTACACAGCAGACCCTTTGCTAGACAATTTCCCCTGGACCTGAGATTCATTAATAGGTCACGTCCAATTTCTCTTCCTCTGCTGCTCTTCCATAGGAGAAACAGGCTGGATTTATGCTAGCAATCTTTTCTTTATAAATAAAATATTTGCCCTAAAATTCTTGACATTTCTGAGAATCTCGAGCTGGGGCTGTGTGTGTATTTCTCTTCCTGTGCTTGTTTTGACGCCTCCCTCACATTCTGCATCTGATTATTTCCAACTCAAGCACCAATCCCACAGCAGTGCCCATCCAGCTGTGGGTGTCCTAAACATCTGCCTGACCTTGCTGCCACGTCCAGGCTGCTGTGACATGAGCACTGTGAAGGGCAAAGGGGATTTTTGGATCCTCCATCACTTCACGTTCTGTCTGGGTTTCTACACAGAGGACTTTTAAAATATCTCACGTACCTGGCAGGTCTCTGTTGTGCAGCTCTGAGCAAAGACCGCCTGAGAAGCCCCAAGTCCTCAGCTGCCTCCTTGCTGTGCTCCTGGAGAACACGATGTATTTTGTGTGGAGAATAATGCTCTGACCCTCTTTGACCCAGCCAAAGCATCGTGGGCAGTGTGCTGAACGCGCGTTCCCATGACGCACATGTTTATTAAAATCTTCCTCGGCCTCGCGGCTCTTGGTGAAATTTATCACACTGCAGGTCACGGCCACAATTTCTTCAAGAGGGGGAAATGTGAGGTTACTGCTCAGGCTTTTGGGAAGACCTCCACGGTTTTAGTGAAGGGGTATTTCCTGAGCTGCTGCTGACACAACAGCTGCCGGCTGTAACACCAAGGGATGTTTTCTGGCATAACAAACTTGTCTGCATTGTCTGAAAGATTTTCTAGATTTTTTTCCCCCCCACAGTTGCAAAGTTATGGGTGAAAAATGCCCAGGGAGGGTTTCCAGTAAATGCCAATGAATGAAAACTGTCATGGGCACTCTTAAAATTCTCAGTCAGTATTTTTTATCCATAGACCACCTTCTGTATCTTCACAAGAGACCTGGTTTCCATCACTTTCTCCTTGTTTGTGACAATCATATAAATACAGAATGGCTTGTGTTGGAAGGGACCTTAAAGCCCATCCAGTCCCATCCCCTGCCATGGCAGGGACACCTTCCACTAGCCCAGGTTGCTCCAAGCCTCATCCAACCCGGCCTTGGACACTTCCAGAGATCCAGAGGCAGCCACAGCCTCTCTGGGCACCCTGTGCCAGGGCCTCCCCACCCTCACAGGGAAGAATTTCTTCCTAAGATGCAGCAGTGCTCTACCGGGACCTTTTTAAGGATGTCAATATCTGGATTTACACCATAAAATGACAGGAGGTCTCCCAGTGCTTCAATACTGATGCATTTTTGCAGCCACCTGGCAGTGCATCTGAGAGAGAATGAACCACTGTCAGGAAGCTCAGGATGACCCAGCACAAGTTTTGACTCCTGGAACTTCACTTCTAATGTTGGGTTGTTCCAAAATTCCAGAATTCACAATTATGAATTTACAATTAAATTATTGACAAATAAGTAAAGTGAGGGTCCTAGGGTCAGAACATAAATTAAAAGAATTCCACATTTTTATCCCTTAATGTTGTGCCACTAAGATGGAGGCTTTTAAAAATATCGCTTGTTTTTAATAAGAAAGGCTGGCAACAACATTGTCCCCTTTGTCCCAAATCTTCATTTACATGTATTTTGAGACTTCTTTTTTCCAAATTATGAAGATCTGAGTGATTATTTTCCTTGCACCCTCTGGTGGCTGCAGCTTCCCCTCTGCTCAGTGGAGAGCAGCAGCCTTACAAAAGCTGGTGTCACTGCATCACTGCTGTCCTTCCTATGGCCACAAACACTCCAGGAGCTCTTGGATCAGAGCTAGAGCCAAGGGGGAAAAGAAATTCAAGACTACATCCACAGGATTAAATTCCATATGACTCCATCTCCTTTAGAAATATATTTGGGAAGCCTGCGAATCACAATAAAGGACCTAAAATAGAATCAAGATGTACCTTCTTTCTGCAGGTACAGCACAATTTTATGAAGGCTTGGAATGGAAGTTGCATCAGCTTCAGAGTTTGGTTGTAGAGCCTTCACTCAGGGCATTCTTCCTGACTCCAGTGAGATATATTTTTTTCTTTGATTTTAGGAAAGAATATAATTGATTTACAGCTTTAAACACTGCACATACACACTAAGGGGAATTTGTTGGGTGTGAATCTCAGCTGTAAGTTGCTGTGCCAATACCTTAACAACGAATAAACAAATACACTTTTTATCTAACGTTTAGGTGAAATATTTTTACTTTATGGAAGCGACAATCTGGTATGACTCTGTACATCACGCAGCACTTACACTTTCTCTGTGATCAGCTGCAAGTACTGACATTTGAATATTGTGCTAGAGCTGGGGAAAGCCTGTGAGGGTTAAAAGTCAGCTTTGCCTTTGCAAGACAGGGTTCAGCAGGGCTTAGCTTTGTTATTCAGAGGGATTCAGTAGCCCAGGCTGGACCCTGCTGCAGCCGAGCAGTCTGGGCGCCTGAGCTGTTTGTGTTTTCAACAACCACTGCCAGGGTTGCTGATGGCTCTCAGGGACTCTGTGTGCAGATTTCCATCCATGCCCACCCCAGACCACCATCACCCCGGCCTTGGGTTCTCCTCACCAGTTATGAATCGTATTGATATGAAACTGGGGAGTGGCCCAGACCTCAGAGGGTTGTGTGGCCCTTCAGAGGGACCTCAACAGGTTGGAGAGAGGGGCAGAGAGGAACCTCCTGAAATTCAGTTCTCCAGGCTGAGCCCCCAGCTCCCTCAGCCACTCCTGGTGCTCCAGCCCCTTCCCCAGCTCTGTTCCCTTCTCTGGACACGCTCCAGCTCTTCCATGTCTTCTTCTTGTGAGAGGCCCAAAACTGAACGTGTTAAACTCTCCGGCTTCCCTTGCAAAGAAAGGTTACACAAAGAAAGGTTACACATCTGCCTTTATTGTTCCCACTTCTGGTCTATTCCTGGGTTCCTGGGAGAATTTCTACCAGGCAGAGCAGATGTCAATGTTTATTTCACTCCAAGCAGAGAAATTTTTGATTTGGTCCTGTATGAACATCTCAGAAATAGATAACTTTTATTGCCCACATTAAGGGCAAACTTGAAAGTTAAAAACATATGGAGTTTCTGTGCTACTGCAATAAAAACGCAGCGAGCTGTGAATTTCTTTTCACATATGTGGGGGTATTTCTACTGTTCAGTTCTCAGCTTTAGTTTGCCAGAATAAAATGTTCAGAATTTTTCTTCCCTATGAAGAGATGGGCACTGTCAGAAGGAGAAACCTGGTGAGTCCAGAGGAGGCCACCAAGTTGACCGGAGGGTTGGAGCACCTCTCCTGTGAGGAAAGGCTGAGAGAATTGGGATTGTTCAGCCTGGAGAAGAGAAGGTTCTGAGGTGACTTATTTGTGGCCTTTCCAGTGCCTGAAGGGATCCTTCAGAAGAAAGGTGGAGAGGGACAATTCACAAGGGTCTGGAGTGACAGGAGAAGGGGAAAGAGCTTCACATTGACAGAGGGCAGGGCTAGATGGGATATTGGGAAGAAATTCTTCCTGGTGAGACCCTGACACTCGTTGCCCAGAGAAGCTGTGGCTGCCCCATCCCCTGCAAGTGTCCAAGGCCAGGTTGGACAGGGCTGGGACAGTGGGAGGTGTCCCTGCCATGGCAGGGAGTTGGAACAAAATGGTCTTTTATGGTCCCTCCCAACCCAAACCATTCCATGGTGTCTCTGGTGGGGTTTTTTTGCATCACAGTCTAACTGTGGGTTCCATAGGAACACTCATGGAACTGTGGACACATCTGCACCTACTAATGGACTCGCTGTCCTGGGAAGGAGGAAAACACCAATGAGATGCATCTGGTGAGTGGGAGGACGTGGAGATTCTCCCTTGGCAGGGCTAATGAGACGAGAGGTTGTCCTCTCCCCTAAACACCCCACAGCAACTCTTATCCACTCCCAACATTTTCCATTCCAGCCCCAAACCCTCTTTGTCCCCGCATTCCCTAACAAGTTCCATACCCCGGTAGGCAATAGCTCCTGCAATCTTCCACAGCAGAGTGCAGAAAGGGCTTTTTTGGTTGGCTGGCTGTGCTGGATTTCACAAGGTCAGTGGTCTAATCCCTCTCCTTACCCCAGTCACTGAAGTCTGCACTTCCCCAGCTCAGTGGGAGCCTCCACCCGGCATCCTTCCCCCATCCTTGCAGGGCCTTTTGGTTTGAGTCACCTCTGCTCGGTGCTCAAAACAGGCTATGAGCAAATAGCTGTTCATTAAAGGACGTGCTTTTTCCATGCTCGAGTTGTAAACATCGTCAAAAACAATTTCCTAATGCACATTCAGAGGTGGGTGGAATAAAGATTTCCTGGGCAAATCTTAATGTATCTTATTATTGATATTTTTTTTCTATAGCCTCCATTGTTCATGAACATTTTCTCTTTCTGCTCAAACACGTTAGCAGGTCATTCAGGGCTCCTTGCTATAATTTTTTACCTTTTTTCATAAATGCCAGCAATCTTTTCTTATTTCAAAAGCTTTAGTTATCTCTCAGGGAGGGGAGGGGTGGTATTTCTTGGAGCAGGAAAGAACCTGAAAGCCTATTGACTGAGAGTTATTCAAAGGTTTTATTTTTAAAAGGTGAATAATCTGATATATATGGCTGAATCCTAAGAACAGAATTAGCTTGTAATTCAACACTAGTTTTTCATTAGTTTCAGCAATATAGTTTCATTCTAAGAAAGAAAGAAAGAAAAAAAAGCCATTCCCGTTGCATGCATGACTTTATCACTGAGCCAGCAGGGTTTTCTCACAATCTGTTTGACAAGAGAAAAAGGAAAACAAAACAAAACAAAAAAAAAATCAGCAGCAAAACCTGACAAGTTTTTTTTTCCCAGTGGCCAAAAAAATATGCAAATCTATTAACAAACCACAGAATCAACAAAACTGTAAATATTTGACAAACCACTGTGTTCCATTAGACCAGCCCGAACACCTCCCAGTTTTTCCCATTTTCAGACTTGTTTCCTCCGTTTTGCTCCAATTGTTGTAGTTATTTTCCCTTGTCCTCCTGTAAATGTGTATCCAGGGAAGCAATGAGTTCCCCAGCTCTCAGCAGTGGTGATGTATTGAACAGCTCTGAGCACGGAAGTGATTTAGACTTCACCTGTTGGGTCCTTTACACAAATACTCATTCATGGGACCTCCTGATAGGGAGAAACATGCCTGAACCTTCAATTCTGGAAATTTATTTCTCACTGTTTATGCAGCTGAGCAAGTGGAGCTGGAGCAGCAGCTTGCTGGCAAAGCCAAACTTTTGTTCCCAGTCGTGATAAATGGGGCACTTAACCTTTCAGGATGAATGTGCTTCACTCTGGACAGCCTCCCCTGGAATGGGGGCTTCTGGTTTCTTTTATTTCAAGCTGATTGAGGAAACATCAGCACACAGAGAGCAGTTTTACCCTCTTGAGTGAAAATTACTTGGCTGGTGTTGATGTCAGAGCAGAGATCGTGGGATAACTCGGGTTGGGAATCACTGATCCAACCTCCTGCACAAAGTAAAGCCAACACTGAATTGAGACCAGGCTCTTCAGGGCTTTATCTCGTGTGGTCTTGAAAGCCTTCAAGGATGGAGACTGTGCAATATTTCTAAAAAACTACTTCTTTTGCATTAATTCATGATTTCAAGTGCCACGAAATGGATGTTACTAGTCTGTGTTAGCATATTAAAAAGGCCCCAAGGTCATACAAGTACATGTTTCACTGCCATCAACTTTTAAACCACAGAGTCAATGATAATGAGAAATATAAATGGTTGCTATTTTCCTTCTTAAAGGTTTATTCATCAAATATTTAAATGGGATTAAAATCCCTGATTTCCCGAAAAAGGATTATTTGTTGGTTTTGCTCAGCAGAGTGTTAATACATTCATTTCTCTTCTGCCAACATTTCTGTGTGGAAGTGCTCGAATCAAAGGTAAATGTTTTCTCAATAAATCATGATGGGTGATGCCTGAACTGGTGAATAAATATTCAATACCAGTTCAGTACAAGAATATCTGTGCAACCTGCTCTAGGTGACTCTGCCTTGGCAGGGGGGTTGCATTAGATGATCTTCAGAGTCCCTTCCAACCCCAACTATTCTGTGAATATATTTTTGTATTTCGGAAAAATGAGATGGACTTGTTCATTAATTTAATTTTACTTCCAACAAGGTTTATAAATAGAAACCTCGTTAGACAAATGAGCTGGTGTAAGGAGCTTTAGCAATATTGGAAAATGTCAGTGTGAGATCCTTGATTAGATGGCAAAAGGATCATTAAGTACAGTTACAGTATAATTCTAAAAAACCTAATTACGGCCCTACACGAATTCTTTCTGCATGAACTGAGGAGATTATTCCACATCCCCAAAGGGGATTGGGTTTTTTATTGAGGGTTTTTTGCATATGTTTACAGGATCTTGCACAGCAGTTTTTATCTCTGCCGTTTCTTTAGGCTTTGAGCTGCTCTCGTCAGCAGTGCAAGGTCACCTTCTCCAACCTGCTTTTCACAGAGGGCAGGAAGCACAATGGTTCGATACAAAGCTGGAAAAAACATCCCAGGGTATTCAGCCCTGCCATCCATCCTTGTGATGAAACCATGGCATGTAACCATGTCCATGAACAGAGCAAACTGCCTCCTGATCTGCAAAAACAGGTAAGGTTTGTGTCCCAGCTGTTCTTTCAACAAATTGTTTGCAGACTTACTCATTAAGCTGCCACAAAAGCTTTTAAACTTGCTCTGGATGAGTTGGCCCAGAAATTATTATATCTACTCTTGTACTTTCCCCTTAACTTTGTCTCTTTATTCCTGATATTTTTCACTGAGGTGATGTATGTCACATACAGAAAAGTAGAACTTTTTGGCTCTCTCTTAGTAATACTATTTTACAGCCTCAAATCTAATGCAGAGAGTGGGTGTTTTAAGCTTAGTGGGATGAATTGCCCTGTGAGTATCCTCATATTCTCCTGGTCTTACCGATGCCAGAAGAATCTTAGGTTGTTCGGATAAATTCAGCCTGGATGGAAATGTATAAAGGCAAGTGAAAGACTCTTGTCATCAACAAACCCACTCCTCTGGCTGCTTGTGTCAGGTAATTCATTCTTTCCTGAATGCAGAATACATCAAGCAGTGTTCAGTGCTTCAGACCAGGTCTCACCATGGAGCTGCAAACCTGCATTTTCTGAGGGTATTTCTACTAATTCTTACTTTTATTGCCGTGTGACTTGCTAGGAATAAGCACCAGCTCTTCATCCCTTGGCCTGCACTTTCAGAAGCACCTTTCAGACTTTCTGTGCCTTTCCATGCCCTCTCCAGCACAGGAAGACATTCAGGTGTTCCGTGATGAGGAGAGAGCTCACTGACAACTCTCCTTAAGTTAGAGCAGCTGTGAGGTTGCTCCAAACACCACCTTCCAGTGGTGCAGGTTCAGAGTTAAATCATATTCAGTGTCCCCTTTCCTCCACACCTGTAGGCACTCCTGAGCACCTAAAACTTTATTTATAAAATGCAGAAGTCCCTGCTGAGCCCCAGTGTGCACACAGACTTTGCAATTTGGGAATGCACAGAAGTCAAAGGCCTGGATATGTTTAAAGTGTTCTTCATGCATTGTCATAGAATCCCAGAAGGGTTTTGGTTGGAAGAGTCCTTAAAGAACATCGAATTCCAATCCCGTGCCAAGGGCAGGAGCACCTTTCACTACACCAGCTTGCATTATTCAAAGGAACAACTTGTTTGGAAGCAGGACTGTAAGGTAAGGAGAATAATGATGTCCCACAAGGACAGAGAAAAGATGGGATGACTGCAGGAAAGAACAAGACTGGCTTAAGATCAAGTTCTGTATCAGCTGTCACAGTGCAGGGTGGGGACACTCGGAATCAGAGGCCATTTTCATACACATTTCTTAGCAATGTTAGAACAGCACTTTTGTTAGGAAATAATAATTTTATTTTACTTAGAGTAAGGTGATTGTTCTTTCTTCCAGCGTTACTCAAAGAAAAAAGCCAATGTAAACTAGAAACTCTCCTGCTAATTAACCTCCCGTCATGAGAAAGGTGAGAAAAATTAAAAAGCCAATGTAAACACAGAGAAATAAGGTGCATTAATGCCAAAAAGTTTTGGTGAGGCTTTCGTGTTGATCAGCAACAGTGTTCAAATATTGAAGTTGCTCATTGGACTGAACTTTCAAGTGACAGGAACAGGTAGATCTGCTCAAGTAAACAACTAGTTCTACAAAAGCTCCTGCTGGTGCAAAATCCTTCATTTTTTGGTGCCACTACTCAGGCACTTACACTCAATAAACTGGTTCCACATTCAAGCATATTGAATTCTTGATGCAATTGAGCACAGCAGTGAATGGGAAGAGATATTGGTGTCAAGCAAAACGGGCCAATTCTTCTTCTGACACAAAATGTGTCAGCAGGAAAATGACGAGTTGCATTTGAGAGGAGACTTGACTGCTTTTCTTTTCCTCTCTTGTGCCCTGTGATGGTTTGGGCATCACTTTTCCTTTTAGACCAGGGTGCAGGCCAGGGATGTGATGTCCATCGAGAATCATCCTCAAGGGATGAGCACTGACCAGCTCACACAGCAGAGATGGGAAAGGTGGGAAATAATCTTAGGAAATGTGAAAAATACAGTGAAAAATAACAGCTATCCTGTTAAGGGCGTGTGATGCAGCGGAAGGCTGAATGTGGCCAGGTTAAAAACACAGGGAGAAATGCAGATTTAAAACTTAGAAGAAGAGAACTTCCTTAGCTTTCGACATACACATGATTGTTTCACCTGAAGATTTAAAAGAACACACAATTAACATCCAGACTGTTCCCCCATATATGATCACAGAATTTGTTTTTCACGAAATCATGTGAAACTTTGTGAGAGGACTAGATAAATATTTTATTTCATCGTAATCAAAGTGGTAAAATCCCCTTGATGGGAAGGGGTGACCCACATTTTTTTGATTTTTCCAGTCAGAGTGCTCTGACCACCAGGTGTTTGCCCAAGTGACTGTGATATCAGAACCAATATGCTGGTTATATAATAAATATAACAAACAAACCAAATAATAGATGTTCTCTAACATCACAAATCCAGGGGTTTTCCTCTTCAGTTCTTCCACTGCGTTGCCATGCTGTAGGGACCTACAGGCAGGCTGGTGAGGAAGGCAGGTTTTTCTACTAATTAAGACATTGAGGGGCTGGAGACTGTCCAAAGGAGGGAATGGAGCTGGGAAAGGGTCTGGAGCACCAGGAGCAGCTGAGGGAGCTGGGAAAGGGGCTCAGCCTGGAGAAAAGGAGGCTCAGGGGGGACCTTGTGGCTCTGCACAACTCCCTGACAGGAGGGGACAGCGGGGGGGATCGAGCTTTGCTCCCAGGGAACACGGACAGGAGGAGAGGGAATGGCCTCAAGTTGTGCTGGGGAGCTTTAGATTGGATATTGGGGAAAACAAATCATCACTGAAAGGGTTGTCAATCCCTGGTACAGTGGGCTCAAGGCAGTGGTGGAGTCCCTATCCCCGGAGGGATTTAAAAGCCGCGTGGATGTGGCACTTGGGGACATGGGTCAGTGGTGGCCTTGGCAGTGCTGGGGGAATGGTTGGACTCAACAATGTTAAAGGTCCTTTCCAACCTGAATGATTCCATGAATTATCCATACTCTCATTCAAGGCAGCCTGGAACCTTCTTCTCCTCCATCTTAGTGAAACCAGCAACTCCTTTATAACCCTTATCTGTTTTTCAGCTTAATGTTGACTGTCTGAATTCAAGTCACAATTTCCCTTAATTAAACTTTTAGCAGTATTCTGCCTTCAGAAAAATATGAATAATAACCAACATGTCAAAACCACTTGTATTTATTACCAGAGATGTATCATGGTCTTCAAAATGCTATAAACATATCACAAATTTATTGGCCCAAAAGTGAGTCTTCAGGTGCTGCCACCTCCAAATTCTTCAGAGAAATAAGAGAAAAAGTGCATGTCAGCAATATCAGAAACTGCCTTTGGAAAACTGGAGCCCTGCAAAACAAGGGGAAAATGCAAAGGCTGATTTGAAATACATTCCCTGGAGAGAAGAGGAAGCCTTGCTGGACCTCTTATACCCAGATGTATGTGACTATAAAAATATGAAATTATACAGAGGAAAACAGTTCATGGTCATGGGTGAATCCTCTCAACCCAAAATTGCTCAAACAGTGGTCTTAAAGAGGAATGAGCTTATTTCACGTATAAATTCATCACTGGAGAGTGAGCTTTTCCTCTCTGCCAGCTTCACCCATTTTCTAGACATGGTGCTGATTTTTATTGAAATTTTCTTGACGAGAATTCATGATGGCATCAGTGGTTTCAGGAGACCTCGGCTTGAGGGGAGCTATGGAGATGCTTCTCTGGGTGGCCCTGGATTTCCCCTATGCCCTTGAGGGCAGAGGCCTAGAGGAGTCATGATTTTTCTTTCATGCTCCTTTTCAATGCAGACAAAAAAACTGCTATTATTAGAAGCTTGAGACTTTTATGTAATTCCACAGGAGAAAGGTGTCGATGAATTCCAAATGTATCTGACTCTAAATTGGTCGATACGCTGCTGGAAAACTCAGCAAAGAGGGGGGAAAATTCAGCCTCAGACGCGTGGTATGGAATATAAGCACGCTAAAAATATTCCATCCTCTGCTTGTATTGTTCTGACTCGATGGGAAACTGTCATAGATTTGTTTTCTTATTGATACGGAATGCCAAACTCTCGAAATATCTGCCAGCATCTTTCAGAGGCTTGTGTAATGGCAAAGTTATATTGTGTCTGACATGTTCTTCAGCTGGGAACAGTCAGAAATAGGATGGAAAATGCCTCTTCCTTGCTGTGGGTTTTGATTTCCATTAATAAAGTGGAAATTTCTGCGTCTGACACACAGAAATAATAACAATCCAGAATAAAATATCTAATATTACAGTAAGCAAAAAACAGCACATTTTTCCTGTTCTTTGGTCTTGTTTTAGAAATGTGGCGGGTTTTTCCAGCAGCTTTCACATTTCATTCTCTTAATTGTGGTACATGGTACAAATTCCATATAGAATATCAAGTATTAGAAAACTGGGGGGTGGGTTGTGAAGGATTTGTCCACAGGTATATTTTTTAAGACTGAGAGCTGCAGTGAAAGTGATTTTGTCAGTATTCACAAAACCTAAATAAAGGTCAAGCATTCAGCTGGACAGAAAAAAAATTCTACAAGCAAATACATATTATTCAATTCTTTTGGTTTGTTTACACTGGTCTTTACTCCTACTGTGAACATGTTTCCTTTGGATTAAATAGAAGGAAAAAGAAAAGAGAAAAACAAGTTTTAAAGCAGTAATTTGGGGTTCTCTTGCAACACTTACCGTATTTTTTTTTCTCTCATAGGCTCCCAAAATGAATTCAGTCACCAGTGGCATGATTAGGAGAAAATCAATCATTTGGTGGGATAATGGGGATAGTTTTCAAGTGGTGGTGCTGCAGCACTGGCAGCAGCAAAGTAATTTTTTTTTCGGTAGGAAAGAAGTTGGATTTCCCCCTGTGGCTGTTGAAATTGAACTTATAGGTAAATTTGTTTTCACAGAAGCAACCTCGCCTGTCTCCTGCTATTGAGATCCCGGCTGCTGTCGTCACGGAGCGGTCACTGCTGCGGCACTGGAGTCTGCCTGCAGACTATTTATAACTGCTGCCTGCTTCACTGGGGGGAAAAAAATATTTTCCCAAGCACCTCCTGACTCATTATTCCTTTCTGCTATACAAAATCGTGGAAATAAAGTGCTGCAGGAGACGTCAAGAACACGTTTAGTGTGAGCAAACACAAGTCACATTCGGGGGGTGATTTTTTTGAAAATGAACTGGACCCTGTGGGCTTATTGTCCCTTCAGAGCGATGGGGGATCATGGAATCCCAGAATTGGTTAGGTTGGAAAAACTCTCTAAAACCATCAAATTCTGCCTTTCCCCCAGCACTGCCAAGGCCACCACTGACCCATGTCTCCAAGTGCCACATCCACGCAGCTTTTAAATCACTCCAGGAATGGGGACTCCAGCACTGCCCTGGGCAGCTGTGCCAGGGCTGGACAGCCCTTTCCATGAAGAAATTTTCCCTAATACACAGTTTAATTCTTCCCTGGCACAACTTGAGGCCGTTTCCTCTCCTCCTGTCCCTGTTCCCTGGGAGCAGAGCCCGACCCTCCCTGGCTGCCCCCTCCTGTCAGGGAGTTGTGCAGAGCCACAAGGTCCCCCCTGAGCCTCCTTTTCTCCAGGCTGAGCCCCTTTCCCAGCTCTCTCATGCCAGCAAGTACTTGGATTTTGGAGCATGTAAGTCATCATGTACAAATCAGCCCTCTGATTTTTGGGACAGAGTGGCCCTGAGGCTTCTCCTACTTCAAACTGGGCCTTGATCAGTAATGTTTGGTCATACAGCTTTTAACTGTGTGTTGTTCCAGAAGGAAATTTTGGTCTCTCTCTCTTCTTGTAACAACTTCAAGGCACATGAACTGTCATGCCCATGACCTGGTACCTGGTACAACTGACCAGCACCACCGTGGAGCGAGATTCAGCAGAAGATTCCTAATCCTGGGACATTTCTTGGAGGATTCTGACACTGCTGGGTGGCAGGGGTAACCTGCAGGCTGGCTGCACTGGGGACAGCACAGATGCATGAGGCTGGAGGCAGAAAACATCCCAGGCTTTGATAAAATCTCGACTTTATGAGCCTCCCCGTGCTGGCCTGGTGAATCAGGACTTGGCTTTTAGTCTCGTGCTGCTGAGTCAGGGTTTGGGAAGGTTACCCTGGAAGGAAACAGCAATGCTCACGTTACACTCATCTCCGAGCAGATGGATGAGAGGTGTAAGCAGTGTCTTTATTCTGTTATCTGAGCTAACAAAAACATCCTGCAGCAAAAACAAATATCTGCTGTTCAGGAATCCAAAACACTCATTTTTGCAAATTAATTTTTTAACCTCTTTATTCCCAGTGCTTCCCAAAGGAAAAGCACTCATGCTATCTTTGTAAACTGTTCCCACACACGCAACAAGCTAAAAATCCCGCTGATAATTTCCTTTGCAAAGGGCATAACCGAGCTTTCCTGGGACAAGTCTGCTGCTGTTGAAGAGGGCTCAGGGGAATGATTAAAAATGTTCAGTTGAGAGCTGGTTCAAGAAGCCAATGGCTTCCTTGACAGCTGGAATGTGCAGGAATTTTGGTTTACCAAAAGGCATCCGAGCTCTTCTTGAGCCTCTGGGACTGCATTCTTACTGGTAGCTGCTCCAGGGATTGTTCTGATATTTCCCTTGCTCAACCAACTGTCAAAATTTGGAAGACCACAAGAGGAAGACGTGTTAACGGTGAATAGCACCAGAGGGGATTATATAAAGAGTCTTTCAGCAAACAAAGCAGTTTTTTGATGAGAAAGGGTGTGGCAGAATTTTGGGTCTCGAGTCAGCATGATTTTAATAGTCTGATAGGAGAGGATGTGTCCCATTCCCTGGTGTGGGAGAAGCGATTTTGTAGCAGTGGCAAAAAATGATCGGAACTAACCCCAAAGGGAACCTCTGCTCAGTCACCATTTCAGGGACAGGAGGCATCAGAATTCAGCCTTGTCTTCAATACCACCAGTTGTCATTAATGAGAATAAAGCAGTTTTCCACAGGAATTCAAGTGCCTGCAGGCTCCTGCATGCCCAGCCAAGAGCGTATGATCTGCAAGGGGCACTGTAACATGGTTCTGGGGAGGAGGAGCCCAAATACCACTGGAAAGTGGGATTTTCCTTCTGTAGGACAGGCAGTGTCTCAATAGAGATGCTTTCCATAGCCTGAAGGCATGGATGATACCAGAACCTTTAAGATTTCTCTGAAAGAGATCTCAAAAGAAATTCTGGCAAACTATGAACGGAATAATGGCTTGCAGAAAACCCAGACAGCTTCTCTGGGTTTTCAACGGAGAAAGTAGAGAGAGGAGAAGGTGGAAAGAAAGCTTGTAACAAAGCAGTGTTTGAGAGTCTTGGCTGCTGGTGACAAGGCTGCAGCCAGATCGTGGCTCATAAACAGCTATAAAAACACCCCCCAGTACTGTGTAACCGACTGGAAAGCCCTAATGAAACACCAAAAAAAAGCCACAAACTAAACATGGCACAGGATAAGGAACCAGAGGACGGCTTCACACTTGTGTGTTTTCTACAAGAGCCACAGTTTACAGGGGATCCCTTTGCAGTCAAACCTGGAGCTGGGCAAGAGCCAGGGCTCAAAGGTGGTGTAGGGAATGCAAGGCGAGGATGTGGAGGCTGCCTGGTGCATCAGGTCATACCCTTATCCTTCTGTCTTCTACAAGCCTACCCCTCTCCTATGTCCATCTTCTAGAATTGTTCAGAAATAAGGCAGTTCCTGCTTATTTCTCAACCAACAACCAGGTTTTTACCCTCACCAAAACACCCTGCCCCTTTCTAAAACCTGCTGTTTAAGCACTGAGGGTAACCCTGTGGTACCTACACAGGCAGCTGCAAACTCTTCACCAGATCCTCAAATTCATGCTCTGCCCTGTTCTTACCCTCCCCACTTCTCCTCCCTTTATATCTTCTGGTTCCTTGGCCAGTGAAAGCAGCTGAACCACTCAGAACAGAGATAATATTAAGGAAAAAACTGCTGCCTTCACACACACACCAGTTTTGAGAGGGCCTAAAATCTCCAAGTGTGATGGTTCTTATTAGCCAGGCATTTATGAAGGCATGGGGTTAACCAACAGGAAAAGGGACTTGTGTGGAATTGGAATCCTATTTGGTTGGCAAAGAGGGCCCATTCCCGAACATCCCGCTGTGCCCTGCCTTTGATGCCTTCCAGACCTCTGGATGCTCAAGTGGGAACTTTCTCACATGGCTCCTTTCAACACCTTTTTCAAGGTGAGTTATCACAGCTGAGGCTCCTCCCTGGCCAAAATCCCTCAAGCGACAGAACTGCTCTGCAAGCAAATTCTTGGAAATTTATTTCCTTGGAACCCAGCTGTCTCTGTAAGGATTCTTGTACTCATTTGATAAGGCCAGAGGACATATCTGCCCCACTGCCACCTGGGCTGGTGGGCATCCTTTAGCACTGACAGGTTAATGTGACTTCTGTGTCTCATTCACCTGGAGCAGAAAAAGAATTCTCTCGTGTTCAGCTTCACTGGTGTCACTGTATGTGATGCTCAGAGAAGCTGCGGATTCCCCATCCCTGGCAACGTTCCAGGCCAGATTGTTTGGGACTCTGAGCCACCTGGTCTAGTGGAAGGTGTCCCTGCTCATGGCAGGGGGTTGGAACTGAATCATCTTGCAGGTCCCTTCCAACCCAAACCGTTCTGTGGTTCAAAAATCCTGTGACTTTAGTTTTTCTGACTAAAGGCTGTTTGCATCACTGAAATGAGTTCAGCCACTCAGATGCAGTGTGGAATCTTTTCAGGGTATCTACCACAATTACTATATTTGAGAGGCATGAGTCAAAAATAAGCACAGTGTTTATTTTAGGGCTGTGTTTAAAAGGAGAGCTAAAGCTGAGATTAATTTTATAAAGCAGTCTGAAAAACAATAATCCATCTTAACTTCTGTCGCAACCTGCTCCTCAGAGCTTTTTTAAGCTTAGTAGAGACATGAATGGAGAAGTTGCCACCCAATAATGTGACTTATCCCAAGAGCAGATGTCTAACAGTAAATAATTAACATGCTGTGGACCTTACTACTGCCTATGGCACTGCAGTGAAAAATGTAGGTGTCCAAACAGCTTTTATTTTTCTCAGCAATTAATTTGTGCCCAGAAAGAATGGAGATGAACTTGCAGAAATATTTTCAGATGGGCTCTAAGGAAACAGAGAGAAATGTGAGGAGGCAGTGTCTTAGAGCATTGGGCCAGGTTGCAATCCCAAGCGTACATTGAAGGGAACACCTTAAAATTTGTAGAGGGAATTTGAAGTAATTCTCTGTAACTTCAGGAAGACCATGATGCTCTTAATTAGTAAAGGTTTCCTACATGACAAGTTAGTTCTTTCTGTTAATTCATCACATCATACACAGCGCAGTTTAACTTCTATTTTCAAGGGTGTGGCACCAAAAATTCAGATGAATCAGAGGTGTCTCACACTTGTATGTCCTTCTGGCTGCTGAATTAGCTGTGAATGTAGATAATGTGGAGAGAATCTTGATTTTCAAGGTCCTTTCCTACTTTGGAATTACAGCAAAGGGTCTGGAAGTGCATAGAGAGACTTTGACTGGTAGGA